>QNGE01004458.1:0-55374 GCA_008508345.1 Paragonimus westermani
GCCTATACGATTGCGTATCCAATGTACTTAAGTTAACCAGTTAGTCTCTCACGAAATCCGACAGATCACACAAGTTGTGCACTATGCGTAAGCCTGATGATCTCAATTGGAGTATCCAGCCCTTAGGTCAGTGGCATGATAGAAATGTTTGGTAGTGCATTCGAAAGTGTTTAAATGGAACCAACAAGGAAAATCGGATGAAATGACAAAACTAGCAGGTTCGATTACAAAAGAAACAATTGTTAACTTGTACTTTAAGTAAGGTCGTACAACTTCAACTAATAGTGACTCCCAAAGAACCTCACAGACGTGCCCCGCTTAGTTTGTTGAAATTGACGCTTAATTATGAGATCTGATGCACTGTGACCATAATCGCCTCGTCGAAGAGTTCTTGGCAATGGCGAAAGTTGAACTGGACACGGAAAATAACCAGAACCACACCATGTTTTAAACTGTTGACATATGTATTCGGAAAACACAACAATGTCGGCCACAATATAACCTTTGTTAACTCATGTGTCTAAGTCATTACAGACAGAACGTGAATTGCCCAAAGTATGTCCGCATAACATGTTTCATTTTGAATACTCGATGAGGTAGGTCTCCTTTTCAGTCCCTTAATTCGCGCTTTCGGAGAAAACATAACTAAGCTTAACAAAAACTCAAAAATCTCATCAAAACAATGCCGGTTCTATCACAAATCATTCAGTTCAAATAGATGTTAACACTAAGTGTGCACACGACACATAGCATTCCAGCAGTACAGTCTCTTGATAAAAGGTTCTGCACTGTCCACAACCTAATGTGTGCATTTCATTTGCCAACTGCACTGACTGAGCTCCGTCTCGCGATCTGCAACGATTATGACATGGTAAATGTTATCCGGTTTCTCCTAAGCATAACCTTCCTCCATGTCATTTCATTGGGGACTGAGAGCAGTTAATTACGATGTCGATCTGAACAGTTTCATCATTTCCTCAGCAAACTGTTTCTTTATGTTTGCATGGCAACGTGCCTTGTCACAAGGGATGAGAAATGGCCCATCTTCAATCCGTAGGAACCGGCTGAAAGTTCTTTGCATGATTAAAAGTCCACAGGTTATTCATCGGAAAGAACGGTGCGGCGAACAAGCTCGTTTCCGGTTATTCATCATCAGATCGAATAAACAACATTCATATGAAACTTGGTTTTCAGAGTGAAGCGAACACAATAAGTAACAAGTTCTGTTAAGGTCAAACACGCCACAGATACATACGGAGACAACGTTTTCAATAACATTGCGTCACGATTATAACGTGACGAAAACCATGGCAGTTTGATCGGTCATGTTGTGAATCGACTCGGTAAATCGGACTGAAAGCAGAGGTCCGGTTGATGGTATGGTGCGAGCTGACAAGATGTGTCAAAATTATCTTAGTGACTCCGCTATTGATCCAGGTTGGATGATGATCACGGATACGTTGAAGAAAGTGTCTGATCACGCGACCCAAGTAACGAGTGTTGTGAACCGAGAATACGGACGGCATTCGATGTGATACTGCTCTCCAATGATCCCTCCCGTATCTCTCCCGTATTTGTCCCGCGGCCATTTGGGTCCATGCTGTTGCCCCACTACTGGATATGGATGGTGTAAGTAGTATATTAAGACCGTGCGCTCTCACTACACTAGTTCCACAGGAACAAGTAAATGAGCACACAAAAAAGCGCAAGAGACGAGCACTTTATCCTTTAACCGTAGACGCAAGGCTGGATTAGTGTTGAAATAGACTCGAAGTTTGATAGCATATAGTTTTCTCTTGGCGATAGTGTCAAGTCCCCAAATTATTGTTTCAGCAGGAGTCACCTTGGAATGACAATGAAATGCACGCTGCCTTATTTGCTGCCAAAGTTATTTTGTCCTTTTTCTTGTGACACTGCATAGTTTTGTCTACAAGCCGTTCCGAGTAGCCATTTTGCAAGAACACTGCGCGTAGGAACGACGCATCTTGTCGATTCGCATCATACCATCAACCCAACCCCTTCTTCCCCTCTGATTTACTGAGTCAATGTCAGCCAATTAAAAGCTGTGAGATGCTGATTTGTGGCCACAGATGAGGCGATAGTAATCCGACTGAATAGCCCACCCTTGTGCGCACAAAAGCGCTTTGCTCAGGTTTTACGGTTGCCACGACGTGCCATCCACGCCACGACCGAGCAAACTGTTACAGTACCAGTAACGTCATAACTATGAAACAGTTTTATCAAAACGTTGTCTCCATATTGACGACATGTCTGACCTTAACTGAACTTGTCGTTTGATTTGTTCGCTTCGCCCTGACAACCATTTTTCATACAAATGTTATTTACTTGATCTGATGATGAATAATCGAAAACAAGAAAATTCTTCACACCCCTTGGTGACACAACTCTCTAGTGAATGATTCTCTTTTCAAGGTGTATTCAACGCTGTCATCGTTAGTTATCATACAAATAATGTGCAGATTCTTCTCTTCAGTAGTGGTGGCAACTACTGTTTTTATCCCCTTCGATGTCATACAAGACTTACGTGAACAGAAAGGGTTAGAGTCTCTTTGTCAACGTGCACGACATGATGCTCTTCAGCCTAGTACAACGGGATTTACTCAGCACACCTCACATTGGAGTTAAAGAAAAGTTGCCACTCCTAACTTTTTTGTTTCTGGTGGATTCGCCGCCACTGATACTTTGTTAGTTTTATTCGGCGTAATTAGCTGTCTGTTCAAGCGATTCCTCACAACAGTTAGGGGGACTGACTTATGGAACTCGGGTTTTAATACTAATTACATGCTGCCCAAAGTCAGAACTGACTAGTTATCAACCTATGATACCAATTCGTCAACTGGATACTCGTGAAATTTAGTGAAACGACGACCACCACTAGCAGGATGGAAGCGTCCAGGGTCACTGAGTTTCATGACTCATGTGACAGCAGTACTATGTTTTACCTCAATAACCAGAGAGAATTTCAGCAAGTCATTCTCGTAGTTGTAGGCATTTAGAATGTGCTTGTTTGTCTCGACTTGGTAGTTGCGCAGAAAATTGCATGTGTTATTTGGCTGCATAGCGGATGCACGGTATTATGTGTAAATCTGTGCGAGGGCTGTGTATTCCATGGACTAACTTATTCCTTAACTTACTATGGATTTATATGTGCTTAGGTTACTAGCCGTCATAGCCCATTGAAGGAATCGTGATTTCTGTGTACCTTTGTGCACAGGGAGGCAACACCACGGTGCAGTAACAAAGCTTGAAATCAAAGTCCGTGACAGGACGATTAAAATAGCTCATTACTAACACAACCACCGAATGACTATGTCACAGCAAATCCAAAACCGTCTTTTACTGTTGCATGACACTATAAATGAGATTGCACACTTGTATGCGCTCACACAAAACAACTCCAGATCATTCGTCAATGCTACCGTGCCAGTATATAGGCAATCATACACTGAGAGGCGGCGAGCATCCCCACCCGAAGCAGTTGTCCCGAGGTTGCGTTATTGATATCTCACCAAAATCGTTTTAATAAGTGACTAAATATACGGGTAGTTGGGTTGTTTTCAGTAGGACATGGAATACTGGAGGTCATTATTCTCCAATGCGTTGTCACGGTTATTATCCAAATTAGTGCAAATCTTTGGTACTACTGAGGACCCCCTGATTTGGACTGATCAAGTTTTCGTATGCTGCTCAACGTGGGCTGTAGTCGGTGTGATCGATCGTGTTTCGTGAGTGACAAACTGGTTAACTTAAGTACATTGGATACGCAATCGTATAGGCTGTGGTGGAATCATGTCACAAAATAGATACATAATATAATTTCTGATTCAAACAGTTCATGGGTGTAAACATGACCCGTTGAAAGTAATTCGAAATCACCACACCTGCTCATAACCTCTACTTATTTGCCTATCGATGAGGACATCCCCATCGCGGTGATTTCAAAGCTGGTCTGATATCCATCTATGTGTTTGAGCACTGTTGCCCAACCTGTTGTGTGTCGAAATTGGATGATTGACACACCTTGGGTTGTTGGCTTTTCTTCACTTCGTGTCCAAATGCACATCAATCGGGCGACCAGACACTGGTCTCTTCGAACGGTCAACTCGCTCACGAGTGAGTGTGCACACTGACATTTTGTGTACCTTGGTCGCCATACATGCTGCGCATACCAACCCTGCAAACGGTCCCATCAGGATGTAGACAAATGCGTTTTCAATTGCATTCATAAACAATTTCCTTGAAGCTATTAAGCTTCTGCTTCAAATCACATCTGTCCTTCTTAGAGCTGAAAGTGTGTGGTTCATTGTGAGCTTACGACCGGAAGGTCTTACGGTTACACACTGTTCTTCCAACCTTTCACATAGACCAAAGGAGGGTACAACTTGCCAAGACAATGAAATTCTCGGAGTAGAAGCAATTTTTCTATGTTGTTTGAACCCTGATATGCCATTTGGAAGTTCATCACATTTCCCCCGATGCGGTAGGCATTCTAAGAAGAAGGTGAGTGTAGGACGGAAACAGTTTACTAACGAGCTCATTTCTTCCTACTCAAATAGTACTCCGGAACCAGTAGACTTTTCTTATCGAAGATTGTATCAGTAACTAAAGCGTCATGGAAGTCAGGTTTTACTGCTGTCTCAGTCGACTGGTCGAGCCTTGTTTTGTTTGGTTAACGCTGACGATCAATAAACGCCTATACGTATGCTTCCCCACGCTTCCGCGTAACGCATAGTCAGAGTAATTACTTGTGTGATTCACACGTTAACCGTACTTGGTGGTGCTTGTACGCCTGATCCGCTCGACTGGAGTTAAGGGTCCAACCAATCGTACAATTACCTTACAGATACATTTGAACTGCATTTCTACAAAGGTCATACATAGGACTGAAATGCTACGCACTCTTGAAAGCATTTAAGGAATGGGGTGAAAGACACGCCATCACCGATAGAAAATTCGGTCATGGAAAGTTGAGTATGCACTTAGCGTATGATTCAGTTCACACATTCCTTATCAAAAACTGAGTGTTGATGTCAGCCTTACAGTTTTCTTACACCAGTCATGCCAAAGTATTCGAGCCACTGATATGGCGGCTGGGTTACTTATCGATAACCGATCACCGCTGAACTATATCTGTTTTGGGAGGGGACTGCCTTGCAAAGGTCAGGTTATGTGGACGATTTGAAGAATGGAGCCCATGTGTTTTTAGGGAACGGTTGGTTTCTTTCTAGTCAGCTTGGGTGCTCTTCATCAGAATGCTACAATTTACCTCGATTGGTCAATCAAAAGCTGTCCGACCGCACACCATAGAATTTCACTTAGAGAGCCTCAGGGTCTAATCAAGCGTTGCCTCCTTGTGAAGTTTGGTTGACAATGACAGGATTCTTAGATTCATAAATATTATGCCGCTGTTGATTGAAGATGTCCGTGGTATCATGACTTCTCTTATATCCGGGAACACGAACACTGCGTAATGAGGTAAGCGCAGCAATTTGATCACACGATAGGCCTGCTCAGTGCTAACATTTCGCCCAGACTAACACTGGCGGTTACATACCATTTAGTTGTCGCTCAAAGAATACACAATCTTTTGCCTTTTGCGGGGTATTGTAATGACGAGTCTATATACAGTTCAAACTCACCCTAAAACATACCTAAGGATTCGGTCTACGCTACATATCATAAGGCTAGGATTTTGTGACCGAAGCGGTTAATATCTCCGTTACACGGATAATGACTTCAAAAGCTCAGGAAATCCACGTTCTGGATTGCTAAGAGCAAAACAAAGGGCTATAGGGAGCGTCAACAAGAAACCGTCAATTCAGTGATTTGGTCAATTCATGATCTTGTGTGATCTTTGGGTATTAGTGTCGAGTTTGTACCAAACGGTCATGCTGACGCATAACTGGGTTCGACTCAGACTGGAACAAAAATCTTCTCTCCTAAACCAACCACACTGGACACAATAGTTGTTTGAATGAACAAAAGTTAACCATATCCGCTCACTCTGTTTGTTTTGTTTAAATGGGGCTATCGTTTGGCGGGCATTTTATGGAAACGAATAGAAGAACCACGTCACACATACAAACAAGTTCCGTGAACTGCAGCAACGAGTCAGTCATATAAGTGAGTATGTGAATACCACTTCGTTAATTTCGGACAATCATCACATTATCATTACGAATGAAATGGACATTCGGGCATAACTTAGATAGGCTGCTCCGGTTGTGCTGTTAAATTATATATCATTAGTAATAATGTTTAGCTGTATCAGGTGAGCGAATCACTGACCTAAATGGAAGTGTAAATGCAAACCAGAGTGAAAACCGATTGCACGATATTACGCCACTTCGAACATCTTCAGAGACTCGTCAAACAGAACTGTACGAATGTTCGTTCCTTATGGCTGCTCAGAAAAAAACAAGATGGAACACAAAACAAAAGGCAATGTATTGTTTAGGAATATGTTGACATACTTGTTTTGCATGAATTCTGATTGTTAATTATGAGTTATGAGTGAACTAATAAACACTGAACAACACCGATTTGATTGATCGATAGATTGGCTGATGAAAATGTTAGTCCGAATGACCCCCCGGGTGGTGAACCCATTGGACATCACTGATTTGTTTTGAAAGCCGAAGCTAATGTTTTGTGTGCACAGCAAAAGTGAATGTTTCAAATAATCCATCAGTATGGGTAAAATTGTGCTATGATACGGAATGAAATCACCGATGAAACTAGCCATCTCTTGTAGAGGAGGGTTGTTAAAAATTGTTTGCACATCTAAAGAGTAGATGCGGTGGTGAATTTCACTGTATGTCACAACAGACTGTGGATTGTTTGAATCATTCAGTTTTGCTGTGCACTCATTGCATATTTTATTTTCAAGACAGCTTATGATTGATTCATGTCAGAACAAGTTCAAATTGGTGGGTAGGGACTCGTGGTTGGACGGGTTAGTCAAGTGACTGTCACTCAACTCAAAAAGGCATTAATTCGTAAAAACGGTCAACCTGGAACCATTTTTTGTTACACTTTTCAATCAGTGTATTCAGATACAGTTCATGTTGGTGTAAAAAGATATGTTTTGGGAATATGAGTATAAGTTAGTATGCATCATGTGATGATTCATCTTTTAGTTTCGTTGTGCAGTTGCACCAAATATCGCCCAACCAGCCACAAAAGTGACACTCTATTGATTGAACCCAAATAGACCATCTAGTTCCTGTCGAGGCTAATTTTGGTTTAGCAGGCTAGATTTAAAAATACACAAGTCGGTACTTCTTTCCATTTCAATAATTCGAGCATCTAGAGGAAATATTTGTGTAACCGTGTTCACGGTTGTACAGAAAATTGACAAGGGTAGACAGTACTGCTTGACGTGCGAGAACCATTTAGAAAAAATCACGGTCGTCGCTTTTCGTTCGTTGTAATTTTACGTGCTTACATTAGCTGAATATACACACACCCAGGATGAACAGAATAAGATTTTGGTGGTTAGGTTGTCAGTGCGGTTTTTATCTTGGCATGCAATGGTTACGTGTTCTGCTGGCTACAACTCGTTCACCCAATCACCACTTCAGCAAATTTGATAGGACTCGGTTTTGCTTGGTATGTCTATCGATAAGGACCATACAAACTGAAAGTCTTCCCCAGTGTTTGAATTGCAATCTCCCTGATAATACAGGTAACGGTTTTGCGGAAGCGGTTGAAGAGTCATGAGACTACAGGATGGTGCAAGTAACTAAAACCCGATAAACAATACTCACTGTTTGTTGTTGACATACTTGCGCGAGAATCGTTCCACACTATCCCGTGCTTGTTTCTTGCTTACCGGTTCTCTTGAACCTTCCAGACCACCGTTAACAAATCACTCTTATGGCAAAGAACTCACAAAAGGTCCGAAGATACAACATCTGATAAAACGATAGCAAATCTCAGAGATTATCAGCGACACTCAAAAGAGAGTCGGCGCCATAAACTTGAACAACAAGACCGTAGTAGGTGACAGTGAGATTACTACATTGTTTGAGATAAACACATTTTGTGTTTTCACTGTCGCTTGCCTAGCCTCGGAATACAGTTTCCCAGTGTTCATGGGGTTGAATTACTTGTAGCCCCTTAGGAAAATAGATAGAAAGGTCGCCTAGATGAACAATACTGATAGGGAAGTACCCGCAAGCAAGACTTCAGTGAGTATAAAGCAGGGGATCTACATTCTTCGTCTTACCAGAGTCCTTTTAGTAAAAATGAGCGTTCCACTTTAATTTCCTTGTCTAGTATACTAACCAGCCTAGTTATTAATGCAGCTGCTTATGACGTGAAGCGTTCAACAATAGAATTTTTGCAAGTCAAACACTTGATACGTGGATTTCCCAACGAACAACCATTGTTGTGAGCCAAGGGCGCAGATGGCTCAAAGGTTACCTAGTCAGAAAACCAATCCATGGTTTATGCATTTCAATAGGACCACAAACAAAAACACTCATCTCTGTATGATACTGGTCTCAGAATGTTACGGTTGGCACAAACACCAATGCTCAGTTCTTTTATGTAACAAGAACCATTTCATGCGATGCTGCACTCCAATATTTCTTCTTGTATTTTTTCCGCGTCCATTTCGATGTTAAAATCCATGCTCTTGCCCCACTACTGAATAGTATGGATGTGAGTAGTATAGTGCAATCACCCGTCCTCAATACACTAATATGTTTTACCTTCTGCGCCAAAGCGTGGGCCCCAATGAATCAACCTATTTTGGCTTCGGCATAATGGCTAACAATGACCTTGTCTCTTGTTTGTTGGTTTCTCTTTTGCTCACGTTTCTGTACTATCACTGTAACTGCCCATTGTGACATGATCAGAATAAATTTGTTGATCTGGTCTGGTATTCCCTTAAAACCACTGCTAGATATGACAGCGAACTGATTAACCAAGTCTTAGTTGTTGAGACAAGTTTAATTAAGATGTTACATCCGTTACAAGCAAAAATAACGGTTACGTTGATTTCGTCAAGTAGACCATTTTGCTTTTGATCCGCTTTGTTCCAAATTCAGTTTCAAACTTTCCACCGTTCTCGCTAGTTTCTGGGGCTTCTTTTCGAGATCTTCGACTCTCACTCGTCCGGCTTTCTATGCCAAGATATTTGCTATGTGATTCCCATCGAATGTAGATATCGATGATTCTGCAAGCCCCCACTTCGTGTACCTTCTTTGAGAATCCGGATTGCAAACTCTTGATGAATTGTTCTTTCACCGGTCTCATCCTTGTCCTCCAGACCGGCCATGGTAGTTCCAACACAGATTGTGTTTCGAAGTGCCGGGGCATCATAAAAGATTTTTTACAAAGACGACTAATTGTTCGCTGATAGTGTTGGGTTTCAGTAAAGTGCTAAATCAAGGAAATCCGGGGCTACTGGGACTCGACCACAAATTTCTTCTATTAAGTCAAGTATTTTGTTCTTCTCCTATTCTGTGTAGAGTGCCTCGAGTGTTACAAAGAAGTTTAAAATTCTACTCGGTTCATCACACTCCACATTTGTTTCATCAATCCGTAGGGGGTATAACAGAAACCTGGTTTTTGACATAGTGAAAGCACGAAAATTAACATAATGTGTATCACCACAATTGACAGTGTACTAAAGGCGATACTGGAGTCCTTCAACTTGAAATCTAGCTCAAGAAGTCTGAGGTACACGACCCTGTTTCCTCTGCGGCCACCTCAACCGGTATGTCACATTGAGCATCTTTGCCAATCATGCAGTGGTTTGATCGATGTGAAACATCTATCCCCGTCTGCCTTGTCAGTAAACGGTCGCCTAACTAAATATCCCATGTACAGGTTTGATTCTGCAAGACTTCCACGGATCTTACTTACGGGTCATCCTAATTACCCCAAGGATGACATCGACACCAGCGAGGTGCACGTCAGACCTGTGTCTTCCTCTGGAATGTATGTTGTAGTTATGGATTCTCACCTAATCTAAGGTGTCCTAGCGTTCATGCGGCGACAGATCTCTCAGAAACCTTCAAGACCAACTTATATCCTAGACAGCAAAGATGTTTAAATACCTGCGAATAAACACTCCCCGTTGGTCGTACTGACGACGGACTAATAATTGAAGTTAACTAGTACAGTAGTGATAAATTCCGTGATTCGGAAGTCCGTAAGTAACTTGTGAAAAGCAGCGTGGATATCCCTGATGGAAGAAACTGCTGTATATATTGGTCTGATACCTCAGCATATCTGTCAATCGAATACTACTGTCAGTTTGCTGTGAAGGATGGTACTACGTCTATTGACAAGGGTGTTCCGTTTCGTAACTTAGGTGACTCAGGAGCAAAAAATCACTTGGACACTGCACATGGTATTTAGTGACAATGTAGATATCATTTTGAAATACGTGTACGTGATGGAGGATTGAAAAACATACGATGAGTACTGTATAGTCCTAGCCAAATGCAGGCGGCTATGCGGGCCAACAGACGTCAGGTCCAGATGGACCCGAAGACCAGGCGTAGTATCAGAACTGTCCTGCAACGCAGTAGCTTTCATTATCGAAATGCATTAATATTCACCTAATTACGTCCATTTTGAGTAAAATACCTCAATTCATCATCCTTGTTTCGTGTGGGACATTACTTCTGTTGGGAATGCACAACGTAAAGCTACAAACGTAAAAAGACGTCGTCATCTACCCTATCCGGATGTGCTGCACATACGGGGACAGTTTTCAATGTGCTACTGGCAGATCAGAGGAGCCAGGATTTTGTTACGAAGATTTACGCGTCAACCACAACATCCATCTCGAATCAGCTCAATAAGGCTACAGTAATAGGTCAGCCATTTGACTTAAAAAGAACAATCCTTTATTGTCTGGATGTGTCCAGTCCGAAAAACTTACCACAGTCTGTCGTAACTAGGTCATTGACAGATGATTTCAAACGGAAGCTTGACCCACATCTTCGCGACACCATATACAGCCCCCAGATAAATCGACCACAAGCATCATTGTGGCAGAGTGAATATATGCCTGACCTCTCACTATTGATGGCATCCAGCTGTTGCCTGCTATACATTGCAGTGCGCCTGCTGTATGCTTGATATACACTGATCGGGTTCTTATTCCACTCACTACCATCGGACTTTCCCATTCCCGTCCTTTCTATTGTGGTCCCTCCGAAGTTGGAATAATTCATCGTTTTTATTTTTTTTTCCCGGTAAACCGTATAACACAGATTCAGATGTACATAGGCTTTTCCATCCCCCCCCCGTCTGTGCGTTCCCTATAACCTGTGAATTACGGCAATCTGATCTCTGTGGCTTTACCAACTAATGTGGTTGGTACGGCAGTTTCAGTTCGTTATATTCGAGTCACAGCGCCGATGTTATGAAATTTTGTCATATAATTACTGTCCACGTGTATACCACCGAACGTCCCCTGACATTTTCCAGCCAAAATTTTATTACACAAAGCTGTTTGGTTTCCACTTAAACGCTGTGTGCTGTTTTCGCCAACTTCGCCCGTATGCTGGTGTAATATACTGTCGACTTTCGTCTGTCATTCATCTAGTAATAGACCCGTTTTCTTTAATGCTGGCTCGCTTGGTTTCACTGGTTCTCCATAATCTTCCGATGATAGCTCTGATGAGATTTCAAGATTGATCTTGGATATTTTACTGCATATATTGCTGGAGAGTTCCCAGAATGGTTACTCAATCACAGTGTGACTGGTGAATTAACATTGGTGTTGACCTTAAGTATATTCAGAAGGAATTGCAAACTTAGACGGTGTGTGGATCTTGTGCGAAAACGTGGCTTGGGGTCATCTATTAGCAAAATTTCGAGCAACTGAAAATCTGTTAAGTCTCACGAAATATCGCTGAACTCACTGTAGGGGAAATACATGCCAGCTCATGAAGTGTTCATCTTCTTGTGGGTCGTAGGGAGCATCTAGTAACCCGCTGGGAACATACTGGTGGCTTGATCTTATGTACTGTAAACCCAATCTTTTGTGTACTGATGAGCGACACGTTGTTGTGTCCGCAAAAGACGCTTGGCCAGCGTGTTCGTTTATTGCCCAAACTTGCGTACAGGTCATGTCAAAAACTAAACCATAACCGCGTGCACTCATTTGCACGATAGGCATGCACTCACATACATTGGCTGACAGTACGTTGTCATTCACCTTGATGAAAGTTCTCACACAGCACGTATACACTGTTCCGATAGTCTCTTCTCGTCCGTCGTGTTCGGGGCTAGTCCTCTGCCTCCTGAATGTCGCCTGTGGGTAATATACTACTTGTGAGTAGTATACTACTCACAACGAAACTGCCTGTCATACAACAACGTGTAGCGTTGATTTGTCTAACTCCTCACAGCAGGGGCTGAGGCTGAATGACTTCAGGACACGCGATGTCTCACACAGCGGATTATTTTTCGACTGACTTTTATGCGCAGACTCGAATAAGAACAATGTGAAATAAAAAACGCTCTTGTTACTTGAAAAAATGGACTCGGTGTGCAGTGCGAATGCACTGGCGAGTCGTTCGACTCATTGGTATGTGAAGGCAGGTGTCAGTTAGGTCCAGTTGAAATCCAGGCCTTTGTGTTTGACTGAGGGACGAGATACGTACGCGGGTCTCTGAAAAATCTCAGGGGGACCAGTGATTCCCACGAACCAACTTGGCGTAAAACTAGAGGTCTACCTTCACGGACAGAGCGTGGTGGGAATGAATCTCTTATAGCACAGAGCCGGCAGAACCTGTATCAACTGCCTGTCGTTTTCAATGGAGGAACCGGTTTTGGCATAAATTTCACTCTGAATTGTATGAACCTCAAACTTTGATCAGATTTTGTTCTGGATGTCTGGTACAGTCCAAACGAGCCGTGATCTCGATAGGCAGATACGTAAAATCAGGCGACTAAAAGTCACGTTCATCTCATTTGCATACACCTAATGATCCGCTCTACGTAATCAAGACTGGTGCTTACCGAGAATTCAAACAAAGATTAAAGCAGTTGTGTGCAAAGCCGACTGAATCGATCGCCTGACTTGTTAACCGTTCAACAAACCGATAACAAACTGCCATCGAATGAAAACGGCTGTTTACACGCGTATATGTAGGTGCGTGCGCGACGCGGAGTTGTTTACACATGCTGGTTTGAGGTGTGACCAAACGGCAACGTAGCGCCTCTATATCACCGAATTTGAATACAAAGTCAATCTGATAGCATACACACAGTGTTAATCGGCCTTATTCACAGCCTGTTTTTGTCGAAAATTTGACTATCACTTTGGACATCCGCCGATTTTTGCGTCATTTAATAAACCTACTGAACTCATGTGATTAATGGTTGCTACCCATTCGAGTAGATGAATGTCAGCATTTAGGCGCTTGAATTCTGTCAATTAGTCCACAAAAATGACAGCAATCATTCGTGATTTGTGTTCACATAGGCAGCTTTCTAGGATCATGAAGTGAACTATGTCTGTCTAACCAAGAGTGTGAAACCACGTGAGCAGAGTGACTAAAATCGCCTTGTCAGACCCCAGTCGAATCTCTGACGTTTCTATGGCCAAGAGATACTGCACATAGTATAAACATTACGACATCGGGTATTAAACCGCTAACCCCGCTGGGCCAATATCGTCGTCGCCGAGAGGATCAAGCTAATGAACATCAACAGCAACAACAACATCATTGTTAAGCCACTCCTGGCGATTTACGGGCAATTCGTTCAGTAACGCGTACTCCGCAATTCAAAGAACGCTTATTCAGATGGTCGGGTTAAGGGGACTCCCTTCCAAGTCCAAACAATACATCAGAAAAAGAGACCGAAAAGATTGGAATTTATACGCTACTGTTGAATAAAATTACAATAAAACTGCTATATCACCTTGAATGTGAATTAATCGGATACACAAATTATCCAACAAGAAGACGTTCAAAATGGAGCAACCAAAACACGAATCCGCCAACAGCCACCAGTCAACGGGAAATGAGCTCATAAAAACAATGGGGTGCGGATGAAGCGGGGTGCATGTCAAACAATATCAAGAAGGAGAGTTTTACTAGATGAACAATGATAGTTACAAAAAGATGAAAGTAAATACTTTGAAGTTATGGTGCAAAATTCGCCACGATCGTTTACTGCACACAACGGGGACTAATGAAGTCAAAGTTAGGATCGTCTTTTTACAAACAAAGCAAACACGCCCCAACGAATTCACCGCTCCGCGTCACACCAAACAAAGAGGACAAACGTACCAGATGAGGTTCAACAGATCCAACAATCATCATCATCATCGATGTTGCCAACGCCACCACAGAAACTCACGACAGGTGGTTTCTGTGTCAATCGATTAACACTTTGCACAGCTTCAGTGTCCGACTTCCGATAGTTAGATTCATCGTCATCATTTCTATCACAGGAAATCTTCATTATAATTTGTGTAAATGATTAACATTACTAGTCGTTTTTGGCTGATGAAAGTACCTAAGTACTAAGTGTATGGTGAACAAGTTAGTTTTGTGGTCCTATCTAGTGCAAGTCACATTGCTGGATGGCACTAATTTGTACATCATAAAGAATTAGTTAACAATGGGTGATTTCCAACTCATTTTCAATTTTCCAACTTGTGTAATAAAGCCGAGTATCATATCAGCCTTCTTATACCATTATGATAAAAATACTGTTCTGGTTGCTGGTTGTTTGCAGATCGCAGTGACAGCTAATTCATAAGATCTCAAACCGTAAAACATTGGTTCCACTACTTCACTATGGATAAGTTTGTCAGGTTGTTGAACGGTATTGTCATACCAGACCTTCTTCGTACTAAAGTCGATATGGTTCTAATCATTTCGTTTGAAATTTCGTAGGTGGTAAGGTTTTTGTCACCGAAGAGGGTAACCATTCACCAGTAGCACTGTAGGGCAAGGATACTGTAAAACTTTTCCCAGAACTTTCTGTCACACAAGTCACTTGTCCATTGAGTACAGTGCTGTTCTGTGCAATAAAGCTGTGTCATTGACATTAGGAGCGCATCGGTCTGAGAACCGCGTGATTATCTGTTTGTGGTTCTTCATCCTGTCTTCAACTATACTTTGCGGCACAACACAGAACACACCGGAAAATGTATGCGATAACATTCGTAATTCGAATAACTGATCACCACTGGATGTAGATTATTCTGTAACAAAGTCAGTGGCATGTCCTAGTCCAGTTCCTCTCAGTAAAACGTCCACGACAGAAAAGCGTTTTCATCTGACCTGAAAAACATGTCATGCACACTCCAACTCATGAACTTCTGTTAACTTTCTTCTGGACCAGTTTCATTCTGGAAACGGTGAATCTCACAACGTTTGTTTTTTGCTGATTTTGAGTATTGTACATGTGAACGGAGTCCACACGCGATCGTCACGAGAGGTGTTGAACTGCAGCTGTTGCCCGAATGGTAGAAACCAAAGTTAGTTTAGCGTTACTTCTTTCATGTGGAGCAAAATCACTTAATTCTGCATGTTCATGGAGTAAGGCTTGCGTTAATATGAGCAAAGTGGAAACGGTGGGTCTATGGACGGCATGTGTGCACATGACAGCAGTGCATGAAACTCAGATTTCCCACTTCATCTACTCATGTTTGCGACCTTGGTTAAGTGATACAAATGACTCACACATAAAGCAGACTTGGTTGCTCCAAATATCAGTGGCTGTTCAAACCGCAACCATTACCCATTAGTCTGTCGCTGTAGGGACACAACATCCTAAGACTGTTCACGTGCGCGTAACACTTGAAGAAGTTTAGCTTGCACCACAGTACGATGAGAGTATCGGAGATACAGGAGGATAGACAACAACGGAACATATTCTTAGTCAGTACATTAGAGCTGTTGGACAGTGTTGACAGTTCCAAGCCCGGTGACAATGCTGGATTGTGATCTTCCGTCTTAAAACATGGTTTGGTAAAGCACTCGTTTTCAAATGGCTCGCATTGGAGCTACACCCCTTATGTAGAGTGAGGTAACTGACATGACATCCTCTGGCATGAACGAGAATTAACCACTTGAGTAGAAGGCCGATGTCTAAGGGTTACCATGATAGGTTCATAAGGCCATAGACTTGTATAGTGGACAACTGAGCAAGTGATTATATGTCCTTCTCTGCATGCCGACAGGAGATTAAGCCTTATAAGACGTAAACATGATCAGGTGAAAAAAGGGGAAATGTGGGGGGAAAATACTGATCCGCAGAGTGAAGACATTAAACACACATAATAAATAATGAAGCAGCTTGTCCTTACAGTAGAAAAACTCACAAACGAACGGGCAACCAACAAAACCAATCAGATGCAAACAAACATGCAAATCCGACCACAGATGGAGTGTAACCGGAAATAGTTTAATGCCGTTTGACCGTCCCGTATGTGTTGACCCAACAGAACACTGGATACCCCACCGGAGTCGACCGTGATTACAAAGCAGGACAGTGTGTTTCAGATCCTGTCCACGCATCTACTTGAAACTAATGATCATGATTGTTGCATCTTAACCATCTGTTTCTCATTACTAGAGGGGGGCTCTGTGAGAGAGTGGCCATATATATTGAGAATCTTGTAGGTTTGGATTTTTGCTCGCGACGGATGACCGCGGCTCATTGAGAACTGACTAACTGACACAACCCCTTGGGTGAAACTTCATTCTAAGGAACGTTATGCCATTGATAGCTTGACATTAGACTCTTTCAATAATTAATTGTGGACTGCGAGCCTTTATGTTTGTTTCCTCATGAGAATTAACAGGACAGCTATTATATCTAATCTGGAGACGCTCGAGCAATGTAAACACTGATTGGATTATGAGTGATCGCTTGTGTACTATACGTTGGTCGTGTTTAACGTGAGACCAATGCAGCGTTGGTCAACAGGATTGTCTTTTAGAGGGAGGGGTGGACCAGAGTTCGCACGTTGGTTGTATTAAGAAGAAAAGTTGTTGACGAAAGTTAGTGTACTTTGTAGATTCAGGGGCTCACAGAATTACAGGATGGAGAGTTAGTTATCTGGTTGTACGATCCCGACGCTGTTTTAATGGAGCAATAGGTAGTGTTGAACGGCCCATATATATATATATATGTATTTGTATATATATATGTATATATATATATATGTACATATATTTGCACCTAACATTAGTGAACATGTGAATACTTAAGGTTAGTCAATGTCACTTTATGTCCTCTATGCTTGATGAACAAACTCATTAGGTCTGTAAGTGTAGGTGACTTTATTTGTTCGTCCATTGTTGATTTCGCATTTCCATGTTACCCTCGTATAAAAACCAGTGCATACACATAAATATGTTCAGTTTGTATTTTTAAAACACGTACACAGTGGTATGCAACATTTTGGCACACGTTCTGAACGTTGTGTTACACTGAAAGTTCGTTTCAATGCAAAATAAAAGGTACTGGTCTCGTTCCGACAGCAATGTTGTCAGATTATTGATTTCTAGCGGAAAAATTCGTCTTGTGACCAGAAACCTTTGTATCACTGAGGCTGAATGGTGGTTTGCACAACTGAGACCTTAGGTTGAAGGTTAACACGTTGTGTCTGATTTGACCATCTTCAAATACCATTCTCATGTTTAATGGCTACAGTGTTCAGGGTATTTTCTCCCATAATCATTAACCATTCCTTGAGGCATATTGGTAACTGTACACTCAAAGCATGCTACATCAACCAAAAGTTTGTCTATGGCACAAATTAATTCATCCGTTTGTTTTCTTCTCAGGGTTTGTCCTGCGTCAGGTTATTGAACTAAAGTGGATGAAAACTGTATGATATCTCAGTACCCGCTGTTAGACTGAATTAGCTTGGTAAAGCATAACTTAGTTGACTGTCTCAACTTCTGTGGGGAATCAAAGTACAGCCCCCACAACACGGGCTGTCTGCCCTCTGAAGCAAGACAAACCAGAGATTAGCACTTGCTGTGCTATTATGAATTTAGTTCTGAGGCGACTGGCGATATGTATAAAAGATGGCAAGAAGGGTATACATAATGCTTGTATGTGTTCTGTTTTACTCTGTGGTCAGGAAACGTGGTACGTTTGCGACGAAGATACTAGCAGAGTTGTGCCTGACAAACTTGTCTCTGCCAGATAGCGATTATTTTGGAACTTTCGGGATGCGCGATCAGCTTGTCAGCTAACCACGTTCCAAAGACTACAAAAGTTGGGTTACGTACTCTGCATACCAACTGAGCTTTCAGCATGCTGAGCATCATATGCTAACAGCATAAAAAGTTGAGCGAAACTGCATGATGGCCAAGTAACAATGTGGTCAAAAAATATGAAGATCCTGACTGTTTCATAGAATAAATTGGGTAGGTGTCACCTGCCCTAGCGGGGTCCCTGTGATCACTCGATTTACTGGCTAGACACTTTATCCGACATGGTAAGGTGTCTTAGTTAGTGACATACCTAAATTTACACCACTTTTATCTCTTTCACCCAGCCCTCTTTCATTACAGTTATATATTGTTAGTGAACTTTTCTCCCACTAGGATGTTCTACGTCACTGCTTGGGTGAACAGCTTCCCCGGTCCACATTATCTTTAGCCAGGCTCATGGCCGTTTTGTATGAATAAATGAATAATTACCTGAATGAACATGCTGAGGAGACTGGCACACTCCCCATTTGTCTAGTGCCAAACATTCGTTCTCAGTGGTTGTGTACTAACGGTCCACAGTCGATCCATTCACCGATCCTATCCTTTCGAAACTCTTCCAGCAATGACTTTACAGAATGGAAATTTTTCGCAAACCAACTGCAGAATCCCACTCGTCCCAGAAACTGTCTCAGTGTGCATTTGGAAATCGAAAACAATACTTCTCTAGTTGTCACAATTTTCTCTAGCGGTGACCTGAGTTTACCCTGATCAACCTTGTGACCACCTGTTTGTGTCCGTTGCTCCTTAACAGCGTTGATCTTATGTCCAGAGTTCTGAATTCGTTTTAATGGAGCTTCTAGATGCGCGGCTTGTTCTGATTCTGTGGTAATACGAACCAATAAACCATTTCCATATACTGTCTTATAATCCAGTCGTTTTACTAATTAGACCATCGGGCGTCAACATGTTAGTAGTAGGACAGATAGGCCGAACGGTATGCTCTTGAACGGATGCTGTTTTCAGCTCACCATTAATGCGGTCCTCTCACGATCCGCGGTTTCCGTTACCACCTTCTACTGTCCGGAATTTCAGTTCAACAGACTGAGCGATTTTGTCTGGTGCAGTATGCAAAAATGTTGAGAGTGTCTCTCGTTTTCTCTTACAGCCTTAAAAAACTCTCATAAAAGCGATGTTCACCGATGGATTTCTTTTACCGGGAGAACAGAGGAGTTGCGCGAGATGGGGGCTTCTTCGATATCGTACCCACCAGTATGGTCTTTTGACTTCCTCTTCCAGATGAGCTGGTAGCCTGCGGGTTCTCCAGTGTTTCAAGAGCAATTCAGAGTTCGTACGGAGCATTTTCAGCCATGACTGACTCAGCGTATTTCTCTACCATGGATTGGAAAAAGAAGGCCATGCAAATGAGGTTCTTGGACATGCGCAATTGACTGCTGTTATTCTGCAACTACCTCATGAGTGTTACGAAACCGCAATTTGGCTGACAACTTTTCACAATTCTGGTCGTTCACACCACTCTCCGCTGCCCGGAAACCAACGTCAAGGGTCAGCTCTTGAATTCTCTAGAAATTAAGACCGCAACTCACAACTGGGTTCCCAAATCGCACCAATTATTTTCCCAAGATGTCGGCCGGCAGGTAACAACTGCCACTAATTCTGATAAACATCGATGTCATTTCTAAGTTTTGCTTTCCTCCATAAGCAACTAGCGGAACGTTCGTTCGGTATCAAACAAACATTGTTCAACCTTTACGTCAGCCTCAATAAATATACGTGAAGTCGCCACGCACCAATAGCCCCCACCATCAGTTGGCCTATCCAACAGAATGGACAAACACTGAACATCTTATTTTCAGATCTCCCAAACCACTCCCTCTATAAGTGTCCGTTCTCATTATAGCTGAAGCAGTTTTATTAGTTATTGCTCTTCCCTGGTGCAGCTATACCCGCTGCCAGCTGCTCCGTTGCCTTCCGCAGCTCTTCCAGTGCCTTCTTGAGAGTATTGTTGTTCAAATTCACCTGTGCCACGGACGTAGCCTCCAACATTTATGTTCCTTTCAGTGTCCATCCATCGAGCGACGTGAACAATGAGTACATGCTCGTGAACAACCAACAGGAGAACTACGATAACCTGTTCCATCGACAAATAATGTCGGGACTATTGATCCAGTTCTGATAGTGTCACGTCGAACAACCATTACCGTTTCGCACAGTACGTACACACGTTCACACTAGGCGATTTCCAACGGTGATCCTGATAACGTCGATAACTCCCTTTAGTTTCCACCCTTTCGACTCAGACCATACTACTCACAAGTCGCGGTATACGTTACACTACATTACAAGAAAACTTTACAAATAAACTGACTTTACTACCTATCAGAAGTGAATACTTATCGTCAAGTCCGAGTAAACTTCGAAGCGTCTAGAAATTAATTAGGCGCGGCATGTTGTCGCGTGTTGTGTGCATCTTCTTGGGATTTTGATAAGTGCTTGTTTATGTTTCCTTCTCTTCTAGGACAGTATTTGGGACGCTTAATCCAGTATACTTTCAAACTCCAATTTCCTCACCTTCGACAAGTATGTTGAGTTACTGAAGTCAGTAGATTTGTCTCGCCCATCAGGTTGATGAGTAGGTGCTCTTGAATAGTTCGGTATTTTCCAGATCTTTCCCCTAGTCTGTGGCCAGAGACTGTGGAATCTCCTGGTCGATTTGATATTGATCTACTTGTCTTTCCATGTCTGCTCATTCTGGTTTTGAGTTCTCTTGCGTTCTGTTAACACTCCTTGCATCTTTCCCTACACACACGATCACTAGTTATCCGTATATGCGTGGAAGCCTTAAGATTTTAATCACTAATTCCTTTAAAAAATCTGTCTCTTTTTGATTTCCGTTCCTTGAACAGAATAACAGCGATGCCTTTTCATTCCATTGACAGATATGACATTGAGCCAAGTAGATACCATTTCAAATACTATAATCTTTGTTTGTTCCTGTAACCAGTGTATCACTTCGAGTCATAGTCTCATCTTTT
Organism: Paragonimus westermani; assembly: GCA_008508345.1. Lineage (NCBI taxonomy): Eukaryota > Metazoa > Platyhelminthes > Trematoda > Plagiorchiida > Troglotrematidae > Paragonimus > Paragonimus westermani. Next base: position 21,239 of record QNGE01004458.1, read on the forward strand.
GTACTTCCGAACCAATGCAATTAACAATTCGGAAGCAGTGTTGACTCCTATCGAAACATATTATCCATCAGATGAAATTTGTTACTCAACCATAGCCCGCCCTGAATTCTAACGATTTTTTAACCGATGCACACTATCTAAAGAAGCATTTGAGTCCGAAGAGAAAAGTTATCAACAAAAATAGCCCAGTTTGATCCTTCTCAAAAGTATTCGAAGGGTTTTGAACAAATTCCAGAAACCACGATTGGGGATCTTTGAGACTTGTCTGAAGTGACGATCAGTCTACCTTTTACGCGGTTAACTAAACCCCTTCTAACCAAACCGAGTAAATCTTATTCCGGTTTTTAAGACATAACACCGCCCACAGTACACTTGATGGAGTCAGAGCCAAACTTGGGAGATCAAAAATCTATGTCGAGTTACCCTAAACGTTTACTCGCCGAATAAATTGCAAACCGATAAGGGAACTTAAGTCACCGACTAATATGTCCAGTATACCTTTTTTCACAAAGCGGTGTGTTTCACTACCGACAGTGCCACGTACCGGGCAGATAAAAACGCTTCTGGCATATGATTTGTGAATGCGGGAAGTGCTGAAAATCGATGTGATCTGGTTGCCCATTGTGATTAGTTTATTACTACGTCCACACACACACATTCTATTTGACTAGGCATTCTTACAACCTCAGATTTCTGTTAACATTCGTTTGTAATGGGAAATGAAGTAGCCCTCATCGTTATATGCGTTTCGTCTAACTGAATGAAACCGAGAGTGCAAGTGACAGTGAAAGAAACTGCATATACGGACGGCTAACTCTACTGGCTAACATCGACGCACATTTGTTATTTTGGACGTGATTTCAGCGTATACATGACAGTAAGCTCACAGCGGTCAGCTCTGCTGCCAACAGGTCAACGGGGCCAGATACATCGTTCCTTGATATCCTTCAGTTCTGAACAATATATGAATGTGACAGTGAACTACACCGGTTCGCAATCTTGGGCAACCACAACATCACCCAATCGCATCTGACTATTTAAACACAGTGGATGGGTATTATCTTATAATGCCTTCGTTTGTCAAGGGAAAGCGAGCATGCTATATAACGACTTTGCACGCAGCTTGCGATTGAGACTTCAACCTGGTTACACAGAAGTAGTGTGACAAGTATTTAGACAGGTAGTTAATTAGTTATAAGATAGTGTGTAGGTTATTTTAGAAGTTGCTCATTAGTAATACTTCCCATACATACTAATCGATGGTCTACATAAGGGAAAAATAACACCTCCGACTTAGCATCAACTGATGACTGTCACAATGTGGCTGGCACAAAGATGCCGGATAGTGCGACACCTGTGGACGAGTAAACCAGAATACTATCTAGCGTAACTTAGTGAAAAACCGATATATAAGATTCTGGATAGTCTTTGAAGCAGTCAAACTCATTAAGTTAGTTAAATTCCATCGCATTACACAGATTTACACCAAACATAACTCGTGTTTGAATACAACTGTTGCATTCCGATAGAATTTTCAGAGGGTTCTTTTAGAGAAGAATCAATTTTCAATGACAGTTCATGACAGCTCATCGGTAGTGTGTATTATTGCCACGTATATAGTATAATGCTCCTTTCCGAAACGGACTGGCTAAAAATTCTATTGAGAAGCAAAATTTGCGATTAATTATATGTGAACTTTAAAACATTTGAATTCGAATCCCCTCCTATTTGTCAGGGGTCAGATGCCACACAACGAGTTTTATGATTTCCGCGAGTTCAACCTGAAGAGAAGTCTTAAGCGTAGGGTCACTGATGTGAGGGAACAGGACAGTTAATGTGTTTTATCTGGAAGCATTTGGAAAATCCGGATATTAATTACAAGTGAATATAGCTGAGAGTTTGTGTATGATAATTTGGTCGTGCCCAATGTGAGGCCAACGTGGAATGGTCATTTCGGTTGCCTCATGAAAGCTTGGTCAGTGTCTAAATCCGGCCTGGGTAAGGATGTGTATTAATGACTAGATCAAACGAGAGCAAAACCAGAGTAATGTGTTTCTTTTCCGGGGTGACTGGCTGAAAAGCATTTGAGAATGCGAAAGTGGCATTTACTTTTGAGTGATGTTAAATTTAGACTGGCCGAAGTGTCGTACTACTTACCAGTGATACTCCAAGTAGTCGGTATCTGCAAGATCGACAGTAAGCCACGTATTGATAACACCAGATAACCATTTCCGAAAGAAGGTTGTATATACCAAAAAATTTATGAGGGCACTCAATATGGGATAATGCTGACTTTGTCTCCACTATGATCGTTTGCCACAAATGTAGTCAATAATTCGATTTATGTGTTTTGCAGAGCAAAATTGAATGTTTTACATTCTGACCTTTTCAAATAGTACAGAACTCACTGAGCTCGAGTCACACCTTAATTTATTCATCGCAATAAAATTCGTAGTTCACTTGAAAGTCATCTTTGTTACATTCAGGTTTCATTGTTAAGCCGTGAAGAACCTGTTGTTTTTGAAGTGGAGACTACAGAAATGATGTGAAGTTAACAAACTTATCCTTTCCAATCAAGCTAACTGATGAGAAAAACATTCGTGAAAATGTTTGCTTAAGTTTATTTCGAAAGATATTCGAATCGCTTACCAGTATCTGGTTTCCGTGGTGACATTCTCTTTTATCATGAAAAAATAATCTCAACCAAGTTATCTTCAGTAATTAGACTCTATTCTCACTTAAGGAACACTAACCCGTTCTAATCCTTTTGCTCTTCTATGACAAACCCGCTGTTTGGAATATCACAAGATAGACCTACTAGACTCAGATCTGGCTATCTGGATCGTCTGCTTTCTATCGATCTGTGGCAGAGAGGAGGTTGAAGTAAGATGACGTGACACCATATTTGAACACCATATTTGTTGAAATCAATAAGAACTGCTTGTTCCCGTGTGATCTAATGCCGGAATTACGTTCTGTTTATTAAGGATAGATAGAAATAGACTAAAGCAAAACTCATTCTTATCAAAAAAATATGACGGCATGACTGTAGTTCTGAACACTTTTATCATAGCTACACATATGAGATCAAGGTTTTCCGGAGTGGCAGGAAATAGACGCAGATCGAATGAGTATCAGGCGTGAGGGTTGCTTTTATGAAACCGTTCAGACGACATATCGCTTCAACAACGAAATTACTGTGGTGTATGTCGTCATTGGGCAAGTACTATGTGCAATGTACTTCCCGCATTTTCGTGGCGTTGGTATGCATCCCCGCGATACCACCTCATGAAAGAGCTTCCAACGAGTCTCTATGTATCATGTGCATTACAGTTTCAGGGCGATGCACACCTGAACTAACCGACAAATACCAATCTGTGGGATAGCACTGGATTTTGGTTAACTCCTTGATAGGATGCTTCCTTTATTGTTGTTGATAGCCGGTCAATGTTTGAGGTTATTACCAACTCTCTTGACCTGCAAACTTTTGAATTGATTTACGTACCGTCTTAACTTTTCGAAAGTCTGGATGTTTGTCAAATAACATTTGTATGATCAAATGAACAATTTATTCACAGATTGTGAGACGAAACACTATCCCAGTGAGGTGCTCAACCCTCAAAGATCATTAAGACGATCACGTGAGCACCGCTGATTTAGTGCTATTTCCGGTTAGTGGCTTCAGGCTATGAAGCACAAATAGGCAGTACCGGGACAGCGTTCCACATGAAAAAAACAGAGCCCGTCCCTTTCACCTAGCCATGGTTCACGGTGGCAGGATAAGCTCAAAATAACACTTACGTTTAATCGGCAGGCCACCCAAATAAATAGCAGTCGGAGGTAGACTGATATCACAGTCCCGTTTCGCATGCATTGGAATCGATTGGCGGCATCCGATTCGGATTAGCCTGTCACATTGAACGAAGCCGAAGGACGCCTGCGCTTATCAGAGCAAGTGACCTGCGCTGAAACACTTGCGGCTCCACTCACATAACAAGTCTTCAGTGTAATCCAGAAGGAATAAGACCAGAATATATGTGAGTGAGGCCTTTGTGTCCAGCGGGTCAATGCTGATTAGCCGATTAATTGGCTAGTACGAAAAGGAAACCCTTACCTCTCGGAGAATAAAAAAACAGAGAGACTGTAATGACAAGATCTAAACTGAGAGAAGCGATGTGTAAAATGTGATACAAGAGGCTTTTCAGTATAGCAATGCACGCTAGTGCACTGTAGAGAGGATACGGAGTAAGGTCAAAATGCAAGTGTCGACTGGGAGAAGACAGACAGAAAATTCACCATACAGTACACCAAAAAAAGAATGGATATAACTGACAACTTACTTGCCCCCAACCTACTCGTTGGCTCTTGGCTGACGGCCACTATGAGTACGTTGGGGATCTATTAATCCCAAACGACCAACGCATTCGCAGCTGCGCACATCACAACGTCGTACAGTCATGTCATCACGACCTGTGGCACCGAGGGTTCCCTTGAGTACCGCACGTTTCCGCTAACGGTCGCCTAATCGCTACTCAGTGAAGTTGCGGAGGTCCGTCCGGAGTACATTCCTCCTGACGTCCTAGTTTGGCACCATCTTCTCCTTGCGTTTAAGTTCGACGTTACAACTTGGAGGACACCTGCATAACATCCTGGTATCCCCGCTTTTGAACACTAATATTTTGAAGTTGATCATCATTAGTGCTTCTTTTCGAAAGAGGCTGGCTGGAAAGTCTATCTGAATGCGAAGGCCACGATCAAATATGAGTGATGGTCAACTTGAAAATAAACCAAATCTCCGACTACTCATCAGTAAAATAATATCTTGCTTTTCCGATTTCAATTGTCCATACAACCTTTGCTTCTTAATATGGTCATCACCCTACCCAACGAAGCTGATTCAGCATCAGGAGGGCTCCCATCCCGTTCATGTCTGCTCACCTCAATACTTTAGCTTTCGGAACCATGTCGAACCACCAGATACCCGAAATGTGTTTTGGACATTATAAGTGGAAGCGGTCCAGACTGTGTGGGTTCGCCGATAGACTGGCCACGTTTTACTGCTGTACAGCAGTGCAGATAGCACCATTGAGCGGCAGACAGTTAGCTTAGTAATTGCCTTCTGGCTGTGGTTTTATCAGGCATGTCTTTCAAGACGTCGGAAAGCAGCACTAGACTTCGTTACACGAGCTCTTAACTTGCGGTCCACAGACAGATCGGTAGACAGTGTATTATCCGAGTAAAAATTCGCGCAGCTACTGACGTTTGTGCTGAAACAAAGTTGGGATGAGGGTGCAGAAACAGCAACTCCACGCGGAGAAGGTTGAAGGAAAAAAATGTATTACCTGTGCTGATGTCCAGTCCAAACTTGGATGCCTTGGACCCGGAGACCGTCGTCAGACGTTGCACTTCCGTTTCACTGTATGCCAAAAATGCGCTATCATCTGCGAACAGAAGCGTGCACACCGCTGAGTTATGTAACCTGGTTGGGGCGTCAAAGTGTCGGATATTCAGCAGGCGCCCATCCGTCCGGTACTCTACCTCAACGCTATTCCCTCCAGAGTCCTGAAAAAGAACCGTTACCATGGCAGTCAAATATGAACTAAAAAGGGCTGGGGCTTGCACACAACCCTACTTCACGCCAGTGACTGTCAAAATCATCAGAGGTAGGTCCACACGATCGTACCTTTGCCCTCATGCCCTCATACAACAGTTTAATCATATTGACGAACTTGCTTGAACATCTAAACCCACCAAGCACCGTCCACAACGACTGGCGGCTCAGGGAACCAAATGACCTGGTGAAGTCCACAAAGAGGACATACACGGTCTGATTCCGTTCCCGACACTTCTCCTGAAGCTGTCGAGCAGCAAACACCAAGTTGATCGTACTTTGACTCCCCCGGAATCCACACTGCTGCCAGTGAGCATGTATCTCCAACACTTCCGTACTCAGCCGGTTCAAAAGGATTCTGGCAAGCACCTTGCCTGTACAGTTCAGAAGACTCATGCCCCAGTAGCTGTCGGTGCATTGCTTGCTATCCTTACCTTTGAACAAGGGCACGATAAGGGCATCCTTGAAATCTTGCGGTATTGCCTCGTGCTCCCAGATGGAGTGAGCCTGCTGGAAGAAACAAGTTCCAGTGAATTTCCACCATTCTTCAGGATCTCACCTGGCAGTCCACACTCGCCTGCAGCCTCCCAGTTGCACCGCTGACCAATCACTCTCTACAACTCTAACAAATTCGAGGCGAGAGCAAGTGAAGATTTGATGGCCTGTTGCAGCACGCTGTTCACATTCACGCATTCAGTGGTAACAGGGCGGTTTAATAGGCAACCAAACTGTTCGTGCCACACTTCCGTGATGTCCTCCGGCTGGGTACAAGAACAGTCGGTATCCACATCTACTAGTGCTTTGGTAGACTAAACAGATGGCCCAAAGATCGCCCTAAGTCAATCGTAGAACTCCTCATGCAGTCCACCGTCTACGTAGTCTTGCATCCGCTCACCCTAATTTTTCCACCAGTTGTCCTTAATTCCGCAAACACGCTCGGTCAGTTGACGGCGGATGCTCCGGAACGTGACCTTCTTCGTCTCAATGTTTGGGTCCATTGTGGATGTGGCGAATGCCACATTCTTCTCTCGTACCACACTGGAGATAGCTGTTCTGTTGTCGTCAAACCAGTTCGGACGTTCATTACGCTCCACACCCATCGTCTCGGTGGCTGATACCGTGATCTCTTCTTTGGAGTGCTACCACATATCCTCAGGGGTAAGGGATAGGGGAGCATCTTGCAGACGAGCGACACCTGCACGTTGAAAAACAGTCCCCGTCCCGCAGTTGTCCAATCGTTTGATATCCAACTTTCACCGTTGTCCGGATGATCTTCACTAAACAGACTTGCGTACATGGATAAATAATCTGGCCCTGACCAGTCCACGATTGCGCTACATTCGGCGTCACGCATCACCCACGTGATACGCATTCCACGAATGTCACACTACCGCACAATCACGTAGTCAAGCGAATGATGGTGACCGCTCCGTGGGTGGGTCCACATCGTGATGTCGCTCGCATCCAGCTGGACACTGGCGTTTGTGATATCCAGCTCGTGAGTAGCACACGAGTGCGACAGAAGATCGCCGTTCTCGTTAACTGAGCGAACACCGCAGGGTCCCAGGATCCCCGGCCAGACTGCCGAGTCACACTCAACTCGAGCGTTCAAGTCACCGAGAACAACTAGTCGGTCACTCACCGACGACAACCGGATTGTGGCAGATAGATGATCACAGAACTGGTCATTTGTATCATCAGTGTGAAAACTAGTTGGACCATGAATACGAACAAATGTAGCACACTTACCTCGACCGAGTCGCAGGTGAATGGATAGGATTTGAGGCCTGATGCCGCGCGGTTCGCCCATCATCAAAACATTGGTGTGATCAGCGACTACGAAACAGACACCATGCACCCGAACACCGTCTGCCGGGTTACCTATCCAGTAGAACATGCACCCAGCACCTGCTTGTCGGAGCTTACCTCGATCTGCAAGCCTTGTCTCACTCAAGGCTGCTACGTCGTTCCATGGCGACACAGTACCATCGCGATCATTGTGGTTCGCCGTTGCGGCCGTTCTGTGACGTTGCATCGATCCAGCAGCGTGCGCATGTTCCATGTCCCAATGGAAAGCGTCTCGTGTTCCCGGACCTGTCTCAGGTTGGTCGTCGTGTTACTGAGACTTCAGTGAGCATTGTCTGTTTTGAGATTCGTGCCAGCGGGATCATTAGGAGAGTGGATGTGGGGAGTGTTTGACCGCAGCCTATTCCCGACTATGCACTCTGACGCAAGCAGCAAATAGGACGACCCATTTTATCCTGTGCGATGACGGATGCAGTATGGTATTTGGCTAACATTGTATGATCATAGTTTGTGTGTGCTTCGGATACTGCCAGGACGCCCAGGCCAAGACAGGAGAGTGATTAGGTTCCTCAACCAATGCCTTTGGTTCAAAAGCCTAAACCACACGGCAGGAAGTGACACACACACACACAGACAAAACAGCATGTACCACCTAGGACAGGCTCGACAGTCAACCCAAGAGATTGGACACACTCAGAGAACAACAATATTGCGCAGACAATCCTATCATACACACAAAATCAGACCAGGCAAGAACAAACATAAGCCGAACCATATCACAAGACAGCAACATCCACAACGAGCTTTTCTACATTTCGTCTGGCTGCTCCCTTTTAGCCAATCTGACGTGGCTGAGCCTGCAAGGACCGATGTCCTGGTCAGCATAGCCCTCCGAATCAAAATGACACACAAGCCCGACCACCATGCCAAGTTAGTATAACAGATCAGGCCTACACACACACGGTTGGCGGCATCCGATTCGGATTAGCCTGTCACAGTGACCGAAGCCAAAGGACACCTGCGCTTAGTCATCACTGCAATTGGCTCGCGCTGCACCAATTGCAGTTCCACCAACACACCACATATCCAGTGTAAACCCCAAGGAATAAGATCGGGAGGTGTACCAGTGGGGCCTTTCGGTCCAGCCGGCCAATGCTGGTTAGCCACTTGATTGGCTAATAAGGAAAGGAAACTCTTATCTCTCGGAAACTAAACAGAGAGGCTGCAATGACGAGATCTACACTGAGAAGAAAGATTTTTGAAGTGTAATACAAGAAGCGTTGCAGTATAGGAGTGCAGGTTAGTGCATCCCAGAGAAGATAAGGATGAAAAGCAAAGTTCTCATTGGACTATGAAAAGCCAGGCAGACCATTCATCATACATTACATCAACAAAGCCGGAGAAAAGAATGGGTAGAAGACCACAGACACTCAGGTTTCTGAAAAGAAGAGCGGATTAATTGTCAATGACCACGATGTTGGCCGATGCAGTCATTAACAGAAGTAGAATAGGTATACCGATTTGACCTACCTGAGCCTAGCGTACTCGCCGCCTCTTCGCCGACGTTGTACTATGAATACGTTGGTGACCTACCAGCCCTAAACGGTCAGCGCATTCGCGGTCGCACACATCGCAATGCCATATAGTCACGTCGCCGCGACCTATGGCACCGATGGGTCCTTTGCGTACCGCACGATACAGTACACAATGCACGGGCCAACAGGATGCCGAACGGGACGGCCAACACACACATACGGACACACGTGTTCACGCGTCGTAGTTTCCCCGGATTGTTCACACTGCAGTCAACAACGGGATGACCCAACTGTGACCATCAACTGGGTCGTAGCACACAACGAGATTTTCGTGTGGTCTCGCCTAGACCTTTGAGTACCTCCATGCATTTGGGTCGCTCTGGAGACAATATTTCAGACAGAGCCAAAGCAAAAATAACAGCTGTCGATTTTCGAAATAGCTGAAAGTACTACGTTCCGTAGCTGTTGTGCTTCCCTTTACTTATGAAGTGAAGTAGATCAGCATGCATCCACCACAGTCTCAGAAGTGGTTAAGAAATGGTTTTGTGGACAGTTGGATCCACTAGCAGACTGGTGGGCAGCTGCTTCGATCGAGTTTGGTCTCATCAGCAGCACGTAGGTCGTAGAACCGAACTCATGGTTCGTGAATAAGTGGCAAGTTGTAGTCCTAACATTTATCAACTAGATCACAAGTAGCGTCCATCGTAATTTCGGGAAGGTAACCTTAGCACTTTCTCAGCTGTTGAGCTTCTTTTTACTCATAGGTTGATGGTCACTGAAATTAATCTGTTGCCAAATCTTGCCTCAGCCCTCTCTATGCTCGCCTGCAAGCCCATCACAAAGCTGCTGATCCGTTTTAATCTATAAGTAAACGAGAGCACAACAGCTAAGAGAGGTTATTCACACACTTTCCAGCAACCCTGGCGGCTGCGACCCCCATGCTATCATGGATAAATGTCTGAATTACATCCCGTTGTGTATTCACGGATAATGAATCAATTTCTTCCGCTTGTGCGGTCCTGATGAAACCCAACTAGACTAACAAAGGTCCACCGCTTGAGTGGTAGTCACTGTGTCCAAATGTTTGCAAAACTGAATGCGTGTAATTTGGTTAGGATACGGTAATTCGATGCTACCTGACGTCAGCTCAATGGCACAATTCCTTGCATGGTTGTATCGTAAAGGCTGTGCCAGAGCTGAAACGTCGGGCTTAGCTAGGATTTTCACTGCTGGTGAACAAAACTCGTGTCTGGTGTCTCATTTCGAGTGAGGCTGACTGGGAAATGTACTAAAATGCGAAAGCTAGAAACAATTGTCTATGAAGCTGAACTGAGCTACAGCCAGTTCGTTGGCTACTCATCGCTAGTGTTTACTTCTGATTGACTAATTCGTTGTTAGGTTCTACGGACAAGATTCAGACCGTGGGGTTGGCACTTGTGAAATTTGTCTTATCTGTGGTCAGATAAGACTATCAGCCAGGTGCAGAATATGGATACATTCTGTCGGCTCATCAAAATTGGCCCACCTGATGAGTTCAAACTTTACGATCATTGTAAGCAGCAGGTACCCCTGCCATGATACAGTGTCCCATTGGCACAATAAGCGAGGTATCTCAGAAAGATCCTTAGGACCACTGTTTAGTAGGTGGATACTTCGGACCTACAGTACATACTGTCACGGAAAATCTTAGTCATAGCTTATTCAGAGACCAGAAAAGTTGGTTGACAGAAAACTGAGTGGAATGGAAGTCGCTTCTACGTCTGGAAATAATGGGAAATCGTTTCATATTATCCGCTGTATAGGTCTCAGGGAATCACTCATCAATGACTGTATGTGGAGGCAGGCGGTTCGCATATCTCTAAGAATTTGAAAAAGTCAGCTCGTTAAACGGAACGTTTCGAATGGCAGTTCAGTTGGTCCTCTTGTTTTACTTTTCTACCTCAACATAGATTCTATTTCTTTTCGTAATAAGAGAGCCACTTACCCAGATCAGGGTTCACAATTGCACCGCAGCTTTGAGATGTCTAGAAACTTTTGGCCTGGACGATCTCACGCATATACAATTCTATCGAGATAGTGGGATATTAGTAGAGAGCTTAACTCATCGGCTTCAACCATACCGGACAAACACGGCACAAACCGTATTGTGCCGATTTATTGTGACCTAAGTTGCAAATGTTAGAGAGGAGCAAGCACCTTTGCGTCCACAGTGAGTCCGCATAGGTCAGGTTCTGGATTAGCGCCAAATATACCGCTGGTTACAAATAGCTACATCCTGTTACTCCATGAGTGTATCAGACTTGACCGATCTATCTGAGCTTCTAAAGTTGTTCTTAGATTCTTAAGTCGTTACTTGAAGGAGAGAGGTCTTTGCTTGTGTATTCCTGTCTCTATGTTGGTCGGGAGGAAAATGGTAACCAACACCCATTAGGTGTGAAAAGGTGACTAGAAGTAGATAGCATGAAACTCCAATGAAGCTGATTGCACCGAACACTGAAACACTGGTGTAAAGTTGTGTCCGATACGCACATTTAATGATTTGTGTGATTGAACCAGAATGGTGGTTATGAATCTTACAGTGCAGATTTTCTCTTGAGATCTTTCCAGCAGAGTATGATTTCAAAACTCCCTATCTATTCAACCATTAGCACAAAGTTAGACTGATTTCCAGTGTGAACGGCTCCTAATTGTGAAACAGTTCTCTCTAACAAGTTATTTGCCTATTCCACTACTCAGTTTCGGTGACTGGCTTTTTAGACGTTCATTCCTACTTTGTGGGAGAATTAGATCTCTCTTAAGGTGTCTATAATTAATCAAGAATTGACCTAATCCAGCCGGTCTCTTTGAGTATGGCATTTTCATGAGTACTATAGTTCTTCTTGTGACATATCCGCAAACACTTTCATCAAGTTTTGAATTGTTTAAGATAAGGATGCCAGGTCCACATGCTTGTTTCCAGGTTTAGGTTGATTTTGGATTTTAGGGTAGAAGTTTCCACAAATCCATCATAATAATTTCACGATTATTTGTGCTCGTTTTCGCTATGGCTACAAGGTCTGTCTGTCACCACAGTCCCTGGGTCTTGTCCGCACACTGATGTGAGGGACCTGATGTCACCAAGGTAGTAGTCAGCACACGTCTGATAACGAATATGTATGACTATTAACAGTTGTCCATTATGGACCACTGGTTTAAAGAGTTCAGAATGCTCTGCAAGGTTTCTACATCTTTCAGACACTACAACCCATCAGAGTTCTACACCGTAGAAGTAAGCAATATTGGTGATAATTAGTTCGAGAGCAAACACCTACGATCACTGGGGTTTTCAAGGTGGATGTTTGTGGAACGCCGTTACTGGCACGGAACCGTTCTGATAACGGGTCATTTAACACGACGTTGTACCTGCGGTCAACTTGAGTAGGCGCCCATCTAGGCCTTCATTGTGGAATTTCTGTGAGAGGCTAGACTGATCAAACCTGTCGCAGACTTTGAAAAAAACAGAAAATCACATCAAAGTTCAATCCTACCTCACGGCCTTCATCCAACAGTTGTGAACAACCAGCGAATTCTTTGAGGCATGTTTGTCTTTTACGGAAGCCAAGCTGCTCCTTGACGGTAAGTTCGAAGCCAGTTACTTTAGCCTGGAGGAAGTCATCAACGAAACTGTTCATTGCACTGGAGACTACTGAAAGCGACACTATTGATCGACGGCTTGATGGGCCATCACCGCATCTACCTTTGAAGATACTTGTAACTGCGGACGTTTTTCAGGCCTTTGGAAAACTGCCGTTCGACGAAGAACATTTAAAAGGTACTGTTGGCACTTCAATTCACTGACGCGGCTATTCAAGACGAGAAGGATATCAACGGTGCACCTGTGATTTGGGGGTTAGTGGATTTCCTAAGTTTAGTTTGACTTTCGGCACTGATATTTGGGGCAATCCAGGTGTATTTTCCTCTTTGTAAGCTCAGAAGTGGCCCGTGAAAGTGGTATGAGCCAAGAATGCGGCTGGTGCAAGGGCTTCTTGTTCGACGAATCAACACATGGGTTGTATGCTTCAACACCACAACAAAGAAACACTCATTTACGTATACCATTAATCCAATGACGTCAAGTCTCCCACGGCTGTCAATGCCCAGTTCATGTATGGAATACACCATTTCTTATCAAAGTTGAATACTCAAATGCATGTGCCTACCTGACTACTGAGTAGTCGTGTGAGTAGCATACTGTGATTTTTCGTTGTAGTTATGTGATAGTTAAGTCCATCTAGGTAACGCTTAATCAGAAGATATATGATATACCTGGCTGTCAGAAAGCAAAGGATTTACCTTCAGCATTCGAACAAGACCGCGTTGATAGCAAACGGATCCTGTTGTAAAGCAACCGTCGCCAGAGTGCGTCACGTAGCATGCAGTGTAAAAGCAAGTTCAGTCTGTTCTAGTTGGTGCTTGTTGCGCGCTGAACGATTCAATGCAATCATAAGTCTGTTTATATTTCTAATTTGCCTCGGTTTTTCAACAGGTCGTGAACACCTAACTAGGCCATGTATTTTAAGGGCATCGGATATTTCGTTAGCAAGGACCCAGCAGTTGTGTTCTAGGCTGAGTGTAATGTCAAAGTCAGGGCCTTTATCCTTGTCAGATTAACTTTATGGTAAACTTTCATACACATATTTTGGGAATTACATTCCGTATAAAAAGCTGAGTGACACTATCTCGTGGTCAGTGTAACCAAGTGAATATTTGATTTGTAGATATCAATCTTGTTGACAACAAAGCAATACTGACAAGGTGACGCTGGAGATTATGAAATATGAACAAAACTGTTAGAACACGAAAACTGGTAGATGCAAGCATTTCGTATTGACTCGTCAGTACCAAATTTGCAATAACATGAAACGGTTTTTTTATATCGAGCGGTTAGGGAGCAGGGTTGATAGTCAATCGGTGGTTTAGGAAAGGTCACTACGTCCAGGGAAGGGTCAAGTTTACGAGCAATTGTTTCTGAGCACACAAGGTCGGCTTCAGTCGACTGATTGCGACCGCCTCAGCAAACCGCGAGAATCTTGGATTGGAGTGACATAATAGGATTCTGAATGTACAAATTGGGTCGATAACGTGACCAGTGGTCAGGACGTGTCTTGCGACTGCGGACGCCGGTTGCTTGCGTGTTTCAACAACACTGTCGTTCTTCTGTAATACAGAGCTCTGCACCCACTTAGGCAAATGTTCCTTCACTCTGGAGATCAAGCACCTCTCGGTTCTGCCTATGTAACTTTCTTTGCAGTTACATGTAAATTGGTAGACACAATGTGAGGTGGCACCGACAGGCTGATCTCCTTTGATTGAAGGGACAGGCAGTTTCTGGGTCCGGGCTAATACACAGAGTTCCGCTGCGTTAAATGTTCGTTTAATCGAATTCACTAGTCTTTGGGTTGTTTGATGCATGCTATAATCACCTTTAAAAGGCAATTCTATATAAACCTTCTTTTTTCTAACTGTGGCCACCTGTTCGGAAGGTGGTTTCGGTCTACTATGCCTTTCTATGAACCTTTTTGGATACCCGTTAGATTGTAGTATAGATGTGATCAAGTCTAATTCCTTCGCAAGACTGTCCTGTGTACAGATTCGTCTTGCTCGTGTGAATGGTGTATTCACCAGTGAGCGTTTGTGATGGACCGGTGTGAAATAGTCCAGCTCCCATCATTGTCCCAAAGAATTCCAGAGCGGAGGAAGATGTTGCAATAGTAATTAAGTGGTTCGTGAAGTCTAGATTTGGGTGGCTAGTCTCACACGATTAAAGATGGTAGCCTATGTGCAATGTTGTCCAAGGCCGAGTCGACATCCCTGTACGCAGAAGGTCATCTATTAATCACACCAGTCGAACAGATGTGGTTTTTGGTTAGCTACCTGTCAGACTGATTTAGAGAGATCTAGTAGCACTCGATCACATACACTTCAGGACTTTAAGTACGACGCCGAATAAAAGGCTAAACCACCTCATTTTCCTCTCCACACCAGGGTTCCGCGATGCCTAAGGTTAACGAACTTAGCTGGGTACCATGATCAGGAAGCTCGTCCAGTTTGTGGAAGAATGGAATCGGCATAAATACAGTAGTTTCACTACATGCAGCAAGCATGATGGATGAGTCTGTTTGAAGTACCTCATTGAGTCAGGGTGGTAGTGTGATTTGAGACCACCAACATTTATTGAAATGGTGGTGTCACGAATTTTTTGGACTGACGAGCTGGATTCACTAGTTGCATGAAGGTCACTTGGGGCACTCTCGGGGAAAACTGCGTTTAGGTGTTGATAGTATACAAGTCTTCTTCACTCAAGTCTGAAGCAAGCATAAACCGAGCGAGTAGATAGACGAGTCGTCGAGGATCAATTCTGATGCATTACCTAATCACCCTACTCATTCCATGTTATCACGCTATCTGGCCAGATTGCTCTTCAAGACAGTCTAATCTCATCCCAGGGAAAACAACAGTCCATGATACTCCCAAGATCCAGACATTCAGGTCCCTCCTGGCGAAGTGACGTAACTGAGCTGGGCATATTGCACATTTGTGTTGTTTGACAAATTCTTGAAGTATAGATTCGATGGGTAATATTCTTTACTCTGTTTATTCGGGTAGGATATAGCTTACAGCTCTAAGTTATAAGGTGTTTCCCCCAAACTGGGAGTGGGTATTAACGTGTGATCAGTAACTGCTATTACTGAATCTGTTGGCTGGTTTGTGGACGTAGAAAGTTGTACCATGAATGCTGTGGCGTGTAAAATGCAAATATCACTCCTGTTTATAGAGCAGTATGTTATAACATGAAAACATCTGGTATCAACAAGACAAATGAGCTATATTTAACGACCACATAATGACACTTCAAATAAAACAGTTTGATTTTGCAATTGCAAAACACAGCCGCCAAAGGCTGATGATATAAACAGTAGTGAACGTATTGACAATCGGGGTTCGCATTCATCAGCACATTTTGGACAGACAGACTGTCACGAGGTGAGACTGACAACAGCACAGGTCAAAAACAATTATTAAGGAAGCCGATCGTGTTGTTTACTCTACCCCGCACCCTTTTCACCGGGTTCGCATCTTAATTATGTAACGTACAGGATAACCACTGAGTGATTTGGCAAACGTAAAATACGGTGGCCACTGATAAACGAAAATATAGGCCATATTCGTCTCCAGGGCTGATGTACCCGTGACCAACTTGATTTTTACCCGGAAACACGTGGGAATATGGCAACTAGTCGGGTTTGAGGGCTTCAAAGTAATCAGTGTACGAAATAACTGATTGTGAACTCAGCGCAATTATGGAAACGGAGCACTGAAAGATCCAAGGAAATCTTATTATCAATGTCGCCCAGCCTTTATTCCCAACTGCTTCGTTCGTTTACAAGATGTAGGCACCTGTTTATGAATTGAATGAATTTGGACGTTTCCATCACTCTATTGAGTTTCGGCGAAGCTCAGCTTGTTCACAGTTGACTATCTGCTAAATCGGTGTATCCGCTGCTCTGCACTTCTCTAATTTAGTTTCGCACCACTTCTATGGATGTTTGGGAACAACGCGAAGATGGAACCAGTTATGTGACAGACTGATACCATGTAGAATTGGAGATCATCACTGCCATTTTTTCAAATCTGATGTTTGAAAGTATTATCCAGATTGAAGTACAGTTGTAAGTAGCGTGAATTAGAAACCGATTTAACACGGAAAGGATACATGTTCACTGCTCGGTTCAGACGGAGCAGATATCTCCTTCGGAGTGGTATTTTAAGAATTGTTGTGAGTCAAGATCCTACCTAGTCAGAAAACCAATCCATTGGTTATGCATTTCAACAGGACCACAAACAAAAACACTCATTTGAGTATGACACTGGCTTCAGAAGGTCACGATTGCCACAGACGCCAATGCTCAATTTCTTCATGTGGCATGAAGTATTTCATGCGATGCTTGTCTGCAATGTTTCTTCTTGTAATTTTTGCGCGTCCCCTTCGATGTTACAATCCATGCTCCTGCCCCACCACTGAATAGTGGTGACGTGAGTAGTATGGTGCGATCGCCCATCCTCACTATAGAATGAGTATCTTAATCTTGGCTTCTGCCGTATAATTACATTCAAGAACTTTCCTATAGAAAGACTACATGCTTTATCCCAAAAGGCACAGTGCTCACAATCATGCCTCACACAATTTCTTCTGAGTGCCTAAACCGCTGACAGTTCAAGTGACTTCTGAAGGACAACCTTAAGCTTCTGTTGATATTCTATTGGTTATTCGTACAATTGGCATTTCAGTTTACAAATTTTTGTTGATATTCTAGATAACACCGCTAGTCACACCTTGGGTAAAACTTTACTTGATTATTATTGGAGTTCTAAGGTAGCTAAAGACTGTAGGGATTAAGAATTGAAGTAGTTTTGAGAATTAGTTGAGCTTCCAATCTGTCCTGCAGTTGACCACACATAACGGTAGATAGATAAAGAGGAAGACAGAAGAAAGAATGTATTGCATTACAAGTTCAGAATGAATTTGCGACAATGCGTCACTTATCGATGCTGATCCCACAATCATTTTAAAACGAATAGTGAGTTTTTTTAAAAAGAGATCGACATCAGCAACATCGGTTTTCAGCTTGGGTTGCGCCTGATTTTTGTAGACTGGATGAGTTAGCCGTTATTGCTGAGTGATGTGCTCCGCCTCCATTTGAACGCAACCTAACTTCCATTCGAAATTGAAGTGAGTAACCTGGTAAACAGTCTATGAGCGTATTATAGAGCTCTCCACACGAAGAAACACCTTGCTAAGAAACACTCTGTACAGAAATTTTTGTGCTCCATATCTGGAGAAACACATTTTTCCAACATCCTACGTAACATATATTTCTTACATCCGGAACGGGAAGACTGCTATCCAGGTAGGAATAGTAATCAGTCTTATTGAACTTGTTAACATTATTACGCCCACTTCTGTGATTTTGTGCTTTGACATACAAAACCCTCGAAAGCCGCTATTTCATATTTCTTTTAACAGTCCGCTAGTTCATGGACCAGTAGCAACTTCTTTTGTACTTGACGACTGAGTGGATCAGTAAAGTACACAAAAGGTTCGTGAACAATCCTTGCAGATTGCTCTGACAAGTTTTCATTTAATCTAGACTTGACTGCTGATCTAAAGCGTATTCAGATAACCCAAACCAACATACATCAGTCAACGTAATTTTGTTCCCTGGACCGTAACCTCACGGAGTTTAGTGGCACCCAACCACATAAATTGAAAGACAGTTATATCACATACCCCCACCCAACCAGACCGGGGTTTAACTCAAGTCTGATTAAATAAATCTGAAGATACTAAGAACACAACCAACAGCCTGGTAGGTCCCAAAGTGTCACATCAATGAACTTTTCATGCTGTTAGTTGCCTGCATTCCTAGTTTAAGCAATCCGAACAGAGCCATCATTTCTCAAGAATAGCTGACCGATGGAACCTGTAATAATGTCTCACACTTTTAACATGGATCCTACCAAAAGGTGCGCACTTCGAACAAAGCGCGATAACTTTGCCGTCTATGCACAGCTTGAGTTTGGAAGCGTTCTTTACCAGAACAGTAAGGAAGAAATCGCTTCCGCCGAAGTATCGTTTATTACTTCGGAGTAATTGTCGTATTTATTATTTTAAATTGAGTCTATCGTCTCATTATTGATGGAGTAAGCACAACTGTACTAAGGGAAGTCAGCCATGAGTGTCGGTGGGTGACTTATTCGAAGTTGGACATTATTCCACCGAATTTTACTGTGAACTTATATAAGTTTGCCGGATGTTCTCTGATGTTGCATCAGTTGTTCATTCTACAAGGTGAGCGATTTATTGCCTGATCAAACTGTATAAGGATAAACTATTCGGCACGTTCTACGCAATGACCTGATAAAAACTTTGATCTGCCTCACGTACGATGTACATAGTGGTAGTAAAAATACTATTTCAAATTGTACGCTAAACAATAGGCTGGCTGGCTTACATTTCTGTTGACGCAAGCGATTGTGTTTGTCTGTTTATCTCTGTTGGTTTACGCCTACCACTTATGCCATTGGAAAAATTCTCGCTGGCTTACACGCTCGATGTTGTACCCATATCCTCTCAAACCAGTCTGGCGTATCGGTATCGTCTACCGTTTCACGAGGCCTGCACTATTCACTTAATATAAGCTAGATCATTTATCCATTAAAGTTTTCAACCTGCATCTGGTTCCGATTATGTACATTTGGGAACTATCTACTTGGCGCATGTACGCACCAACCTGGTCAGGTGTAAACAAGTGTTCCAGGCAAATGAGTTCGCTTCTTGAGGTATTAACAAAATATACCTACAATAAATCACATAAAGCCCAACTGCGTTCGAAATACACAGCTGAAATTATTTGCCTCACACCTCAAGCTAGTTCGCTTGTCACACTGTTGAGATCCGACTGTAGAACTCCTAGAATTTACGGTGAATGTTGTCTGAGAGTAAGTGCATGGCTTCGACAACGTACGTGCATCACAACGTAACCTGGGGAAAATCCTAAATAGAATATCCATTCTGGAGATCTTTTTCAAGATAGGGCTGAAGGATGTTTACTGGTAGATAACTCCGGATAAATCATCTTCACACCTAGCGACTGTCAACATGATCTTCGGACAATTCGGGTGCTGTAGTTTAATTCTACACCTGAGTTGAGAACATTATCACTTGTGTTTTCAAACAATAATGAATATAGTTGAAAGCAATTTTGAATTTGGACCTAACAACATGATATTACCTTTCACGAACCTGACACGAAATTTCACGATCCCTGCTACATATAGGTTCCACACTGCTTTTCCTGAAATCCATGGTGTAAGTTATGCTATAAATTAATTATTCGTGATACTTAGACCTTAGAAACAGGTTTGGATATGATTTCAAAGTCCTTGCACTAATTCCTAACGTTCGTCAATTTAATATATGTCCTTTCAAGGTGATTTCTGAGGATATATTTAACTAAACTGAGCAACATGAACATCTTCGAAATTTAGCTGTGGATAATCGATCTGAAGCAATCCTTTGTTCATTCTGTCCGTTGTTGCATTCAACACTCATCAGTAGTGTTCCGCCAACTTGGATGGGTATTACTAAATAACCGGAAGGGACATCTGCAAATTGGGTGAATCTGTGTAGATGTAAGCGAAAGCATGAACTGAAGATTTAGCTATCTGTTGCATTGTTGAAGGACTTTAGGTGTATTGCTGGAACACGAGTCACTGTTATAGCAAACCATGAAGCGTTTGACTTCCCGCATCATTCCGACAAGTCGATGGCTAGATCATCAACTGTCAGAAAGCAAATAGGAGGTATTGACATGAAAGATTATGAGTGTTACATTGGGCATCAACTTTCTCAAATCAATAAGCGTGTAAACTAAGTATCCCACTATCCGTTGATTCCAGAAACTGGATATAGTGCATTTGTAAATGTAAATCTAATGTTTATCAAGCTCCACCTGAGATGTAGTATATTTTAGCTGCTTGGAGATAAACACGATGTATATCGCATATCTTGTGTATCGGAGACGATAAGGACGTTTTCCCGCCGTCCACTTGATACGCATGACCGCCCTCGTTTTTTATGCAAGTTTGTTGTCTCATACGTGTCAACCGAGACACACTTATTACTTGCGTGCACGTTTGACGGCGGATTCTTCAATCTGTTTAGTTAGTATTGCTTACCACTGTCGCTCAACGTTTACAGGGTCACCTGCAATCTTCGTGTAATACACTTTTGCTCTCTCATTCATGTGTTGTTTCATCTTACATCTGGTTCTTGTAATTGTGCTTACGAATTACCGATTTAGTACGCAAAGACGCTAGTACTATTCTAGACGGAGTCTTCGCTCTCAATGGTCATTTAGAGATGCAGTAGTGAAACCACCTTTGATGTCCCCAAAGGATTAACATGAAGTGAGTGTTAACTCTGTCTTACCACTGTACCCAGTCACATAACCTTATGACTGTGAACTTACTATCGACCACTAATAGTGAAACTATTGAACCGGTTTAGATACCGTAAGTCAACTCGTTGTTGCATGATTAGTCTGCGTCATCTTAATCGCTATAGGTCACACTTCCTGATACAACAGTGTCCCAGCTGTCATCACCGGGAACAGTCGACCGAATGCTAGCACCGGAAGCAAGTTTGGTTTCTCAAGTTCGAAAAGATCTGCAGTGAACATACTTCATCATCCGTAGCCGCTGAGTGGTTGTGCTGAAAGTTTTCTCACGCTTGCCTCCTTGGTGTTTTGAATGGTATTAGTTGGAGTCTGCTTGTTACGCAACAAGTATACGACTAAATAAAGTTTGTTTGCAGATTTATCTGTCCCTTCATTGAAACATTTGAACCGCGTTAACATAAGTCTTGGGAGTCCTGAAAACGAATACTGTTCGGAGGAGCGAAAATACCACTGTAAAAATGCCATCAGTGCGTCAAAGTGCCGTTTTGAATAACTTGTACTCTGGGCACCTGGGAATTGATAAGTTGTCAACTTTGTCTAGGCATAATTGTTGCTGACCAGGAGTAGGTCTTCACGTATGTCACACAGCGACAGTGTGTAGGACTTTTAAGCGCAAGTTCTAGAATTTAAAATTAAAGTAGATGCATTTCTACTGTTTTCACCCAGGCTTATCAAATAGTGTACGCTTTATATCTTAATTCGATTTTGAACAGCTAGCATTTATTAGTGATGATTGTTTCTTGATTTAAATGACTTGACATATGCTTTTTGACCCTTCCCGCAGCTAAGTCCTCAACTTGTCTCATCGCTGGTCCTCCTTTATGAACGTTGTGGTAACTCTAGACTTTGAAAATAGGAAATGGATTTTCACGATTTACAACTTTCACGAGTTATTTCTAGGTGAACTTTAACTCTGTCTTGCTTAAACGTAGGCAAAGCTTTCATATTTGTATTTTCAGATATTTTATGCTTAATCAAGGCTTTTATTACTGACTTTAGTTTTCTCCAATGGAAATTAGTGGTCCCTACAACAGGACACTTTTTAAATCGCTTTTCTTTCCACTCATTGTTAAAAATTGGTGCGCTTTTTCTGTGAATGCCATTTTCCAGCACATTTTCACACGTACTCCCAAAGTGAAGTGATCAATCTTGTCTCTCGTAGGTAACTGCACCCTACCCTGTAAACAGACGGTCGATCTATCCATATCGGCCAGGAATAGACAAGGTACCGAGCGGTCTTTTCGACTCGATCAACCAAACAAAGGGTGGAAAGGTTGGTGCAATCTTACTGTTGTTGTTGAGACTTGATTAATACTGTTAAGGGTGTTGTTGGCGGCATTTTTGTTTCTCATTGCCTAAGTCGTGTTCATTTCTCTCCCGGCTTCTGGTTCTAACTTGTTTGTGTTGTTTTCTTTCACAGAACTATTGCTAGAACCTCTACTTCCAAATAACCTGTTTCCACGATGTTTTCACCTTGCACAAGGTAACTTCACGTGTACAACGGGTAACCGAAGCCAGAACGTCCGCGGCTTGCCTGATGCAAATGCTTCACTGAAGGTGACTATTCTGGTCGTTGTTTTATGACGTTTTGTGGTTACTGAGAGTAACTAATATAATCTGTCTTTCCGCATATGTGAATGATATAACACAAGTTTCTTCTTTTAATAACGATATGTTTAAGGCTGTATTTTCCATATAGGGAGTCCAGAGTTAGCAGGACACTTGCTTTTCGCGTTGCTATCGCAACTTTGGTTTCCATATCCCATGATATCTTCCGGTTGACACAATCTTGATGTGTCATGAATTCCACACGGAGGTCGTACTGTTGTATCACCATTCATCAACAAATGTACCAGGAAGGTATATGATTGGACACATCAGCACCATCAGTGTCTCCTTCATTGGACCAGTCGTTATGGAAAATGAATTCATTACAACGGCAACACCTTTTTCGTAAGTTTCATTCAACATGAGGATAACAAAGGCAATCAGGTGACAGAATACATACTGTATCGACTTACGTTTACCGAGGTAGTGGTTGTTTTGCATGGCTCATATGTGTTCTAGGAACAAAACGTTGTTTGATCTTTGCAATTCAGCTCAGTACACAGGACTTGCGGTGAGTGTCAGTGATGTGCATTTTCTCACACTTGTGGCTGGGAAAACGTTGGGCGTACGAACCGAAGAACGAGGAATTAGTTTCCCGATACATCACTGAAGATAGTAGATTATTTCACGAGTTTACTGTCCGATGTGAAGAAAACCGCGCTCGAATATTTGCTCCGACTCGTTCCTTAGAAAGGTTCATCTTATGTCCATGAAGCGCCGAATATCCAATGGGAACCAACCAGTACTTCCCGACGTCCAGAGATCACTTCAAGAGCCTAAACTTTTCCATCAGATAGTCCCGTGTGTCTTTATTCGAATGAAGAATAATCTATTCCCTTGAACTCCTCAAAGATACTTGCGGATCTACTTTGTACTGTCTTTAATGCCTGCCTATCCTTTGCAAGATGGAGCTTTCACACCTGTATACAGTATTTTAGGTGTATCCAAAAGTAAGCCCTGTATACAGGAACCAGTATTTCTGGCTCTTGTAATGCAGCTGTCCCTTGGCATTAGTACAGCGCATTGTTTGCCTTTCTAACGGTTGCTACGCACAGGGTTTCTGTCTTGGAGTGTGCACTCACTTGGATTCTTCTTTTTATATCATAACTGTCTTTAATCCCACTTGTAAGGATTTAGTATCAGTACCCAGTAATCAGTCCACTTATAGAGTTCATTCAGGTCTCGCTGTAAGAAAGTCGTCGTTGAACAATCAATTATTCTCACAACATCCGCAAATAAGTAAGGCCCACAGCTGAGTCTGCTTGCTAAATCAATGATGTACACTAGAAAAAGTGGCGGGCCCACAATTGATCTCTGGGGCACTCTAATCTTGACGAACACCATGCTTGACTCATTTCCCTCCACTTGCACATAGAAAAACGCCTGTCACAAAGGCAGCCTTCGGCCTAGCTAATTACACCTGTTGCTACCTTGCGAGCTTCAGGTTTCATGAGAAGTAATCAACGTACTAATAGAGATGAAATGTTCCCTAAAATCTAGGTAACATAATTCGATTCGTTCGTCTCGATCCAATCATAGATTTATTTTGTCTAAAAAATACAACACATCTTTCGGACGAGAGTTGCGCCTCACGTAGCCATGCTGCTGCACAGTTGAAATTCCATGTTTAGAAACATGTGCCATTTTCTCCTTAATATTCCTTTCCATGACTTTTAGCAATGTTGTTGTGAGGTTTACGGTGTAGCAACCCGATTTGCTTAATGCTAACTGTCATTTGTACCCTTTTTGTTTCCAACTTTAATATGTGCTTAAACGTTTATTTACTATTACTGATGAGTAGTCGGGGATTTGGTTTATTTTCAAGTTGACGATCACTCACATTTGATCGCAGCGTTCGCATTCAGATAGACTATCCAGCCAGCCTCTTTCGAAAAGAAGCACTAGACTCGAGTTTCGCTCTCATTAGGGCTCGTCAGTAGTGCATATCCTTGCCACGGTCGGGATTTGAACTCCAGACATTCCAATCATGAAGCAACCGTGTTAACCACTGCTCCATTGACCTCACATCAGGCACGACCGAATCTTCAAATCTGAACGCTCAACCACTCTCGCTTGTGAGCAATGATCAGGTTGCCCGATCGTCTCGAGAGGAGACATAGTTACTGCCTGTTAATAGGTGTGGATACAGACAAGCACTCCGCGCACTCGAACATACGACTCACATTGCGCACTCGTTTATCGTTCCCCTGCGTTATCGTTTTGTGTTATTCTTTCGTTCTCAGCTACGCGAGTCGACAATATAAACCTTGTTTACTCGTTGCGTATTTCTTAACCGGCCGTCTTTGGTTCACTTGATTCTACAATGAGTCGATTACTGAAGATAACCCCGTGTTTTCCCTGTTTGTAAATCGGGGTAACTGAAGGCAGCTTCCAACCCCTTGGTAGCCTTGTGTAGTGACTTTGAGGTACCCCCGGTCTGCCTGCTGTACGATGTATAAAATCCTTCCTGAAATCTTAGCACACACTGTACATAGGACCTTAAGGATCTTTGCATGACGTCTGCCTGATGAATGAGATCGCGTTTGTTCGTTTGCATGATTGTCGGTGTATGCGCGCCAAGCGCGCCATACAACCTTTTCCGGCTTGCTCGCGCGCTCGGCGTTCGATCCTCAGCCCCCCTAGCTATTTCGCGTATCGGTGTCGCCTAGCACTGATCGAGATCGTTTGTAATTATCGCATAATATGTTTTCGGTCTCCGCAATTTTCTGCATTTTAATTTCGCGTCTGGTATTTCCGCGTATACCTGAGGAAACGTTAATTTAGTGCTCGCACCTACTAAACTTGTCTAATTCACGAACAAGACAAATAATCTGGCAAGTGGTTATATCAACACACCCGCTAGTGATTTTAAGAGAGCAGGATGGATGTCATACGGTCCGGTCGCCTTGTCCAAGCGCAGTAACTGTTGCTTAACTTAGCAAGTTGAGACAAATATATCCGGCACTGTCGGGAAGCCAGTTTTCATTGTGAGTGTACGTAATTTGCCCGAAATCCTGGTATGCACTTCATCAAAAACCGGAAAATAGTTTCACTTCCCCTCCCACTCGTCGTCGAATGTTCCCCTAGTTCACCCTTGATACATCGCACCGCCACTCGCAAGGAAGCCTTGGCATCCACGTACTTTTAATATACTAGTGGATCGGATTTGGTTCGTCCAACTGAATTCCTTTCATATTCCACACAACATTCCACTTGTACCAGGCTAGATGTACGCCTTACCCGTTTATATTTCGAAAACATTTGGTGCCTTCCGATAAGCTTTAATCGTTTTCAGGCCCTATTTTTAGCTTTCTGAGTCTTAACCGCCGTCTTTTTCTACCACGGCGGAATGCCACAAAGCTTGACCCCTCGAAGCACTTACGAGACACTTTAACTATCTCCTAGCTATCATCCAAGTTCAAGTCTCCTTCGCATGCTTTACTTGTCCATGGCTGGTGGTGTGCTTTCTGTACCATGTCACGAACCACCACCTCACTATAATTACGAAGCCGCCCATCCGACGGTTTCGAACTCCTGGTTGCTAAGGCAAACCTAATGAGCGGATGATCTCTCTTACCCAGGGACTCATTAATCTCCAGCTTATCAACATCATTCCGACCTTTGGTGATCACTAGGCCCAGTATAGCTGCTGATTCACCTGGTCACCAGCGCATGAGTTGATCAACATGTTGCACGAGGGTTTTGAAGTGAACTAGCCTGAGTCAGGCCTACCCAAAGGACCCCATCGGTGCGCACTCATCATTCGAATCATTTTCTGGTGCACTGAAGTCGCCTAGAAAGAGGGTTTCACTAGTGTTGGTAGCGTTTTCTTAAAGGAACGCAATCAACCGCGTATCTTCCGATTCTGTCGCCGAGGGGCTTCTATATACACACGCAATAAGTACGGAAATCCCTAGTGTTCAAAAAACAGTTGACTACGTGTACATTAGGTACAGCCAGTTCATAAACGTTTCTTTGTTCATAATGTTGAATTACTAGAAGTGTAATACCATCCCTATTCTACCGTCTTGTCTGTGTGCACGAAAGCAACAATATTCTGGCGGACATAGGCTTGCGACCGCTAGTTTGGGCCTGTCATGTTTCACTAAGTGTGATGATGGCAGAAACTATTGTGGTATTCTTTAATCCATCTCATTTGTTTCCAACATTACATGCACTCATGTGTGTCACACTCATACCTGCTCCTCTAACCTCAGATACATCTGCCCTATAGCTATTTGTAAGGACAAGCTTGCGCTCTAAACCCGAGCAACTAGCCCGTTTTTGAGTTTAATATAACTTCCACTGATAAGGCTGCTTTTGTTGAATCAAGCTAGAACTGTAGATGTCACTTGTCCCGGATGCTGCAAGTACATTTTGAAACGCATTGCTATCAAAACGTACCACCGTCTCTCTGATCCTTTTTGTAATTGTTTTGTACTCCTCACACACGCCTAAATAGCTTACAGACACTCGATCCAACCGTGTCTTAGGTGTTTCGCTGAAGCTGGTTTTCTACTGGGCACTGACCGCTGACCTACGGTTACTGCACCATTTCGCAGAATCTTCTAGGATTACTACAGTTCTCCCTAGAGTAGCATTCCCGATGGTCTCAGGGACGACTAAGATCTATTGTTGTATCGTGGATGTGAAAATTCCACCAACATTGATCTAGGCGCAGTATGTCATGAGTCAAGGTCACCCTGTCACTGTATAAGTCCTAAAACCCTATTGACGGCCACATGGCCCGGAAGGTTGACCACCCGACCCTAAAAACTCTTGAGAGAAAGTAGGAGACAGGTTTGTTCAATGCTGACGATAGGTAGCTGAGACTTGTCCCCTCACGCATTGTGTTCGGATTGTCTGAAAATGAGAAAAATCACAGTGAAATACCCGCACGAGAGGCGGAAGGGATAACTCAGAGTGTCAACGTATCCGACAGACTAGTAAAACTTTCACAGCCAACGACTTCATGAACATTGTAACTTTGAATACCGCTGCCCTTGCTTCACTATTCTTCCTGTAATCCTACCATAATTTGATAGATTCAAGAAAGGAAAGAGTCAGCATGCCAACTACTCTGGTCCCGAACAATGCCGTTTAGGTTGAGGATCTGGTAGTGCGTCAAATAACCGAAAAAGGCATAAGTGGGAGTGAGAAACATACATTTTGTCGTTTTTCATCTTGAAGTAGTCAATAACTTCCAAAATGAATAGGTGGACAGAAAAAATAAACTTTTTAACACCGCTAAGTGCATGAGTTAGCAGGCGGACAAAAATAACGAGTACGAATACGCGCATGTTATAACGAGTAACATCATTTCAGAAAGTAAATGTTAACACATTCCGCAAAACGTACACGCCTGCGGACCTCCCTATCAAGACGATTATTACTGGAAGCAGAGGACGCAGGAGTTGGAGTTGCGGAAGTGTCGACGACCACAGAGGGTTCCGGGTACGGAACGCTTTGTGTTGCCACGGGGAGTTCCATGAGAGAAACACAACTTGTCTTATGGTGACTGACTGATGACTCTTTCATGGATGTTGGTTTCAGCATTTAAACAAAAACTACCTCGCGTTTGTCTTTTCGGTTAACGGTGAAGGTTTTCGCGTCTGTTACGAAGACATGCTGGGGGGCAGCGAATGGGGTTCGCAATAGTTGACTCAGGCTATCTGTATGTACAAAGACGTGAATACAGGAAGACACTTTGGCTCTCACATACACAGCTGATGATTGTTCTCTAGACTTCACCGGGCGTAGCTTCGCATTTGGCGCTCCAAACGACTTGAACAGCCACCGTAATCTGAATATGTCGGAGATTTGTGTTGAATTGTGAGAGATTTTCTTTGACAGAGTTGCTCGATCTCAAGATCACTGGCTTGCGCGGCAGCCGTGGCTTCTAAATCCTTACCACTGTTATCAGACGCGGAGAGGTTATGAACGCTTGAAACGGCGTCCGTAGCAGTGTATTCGGTACTGAAACACGTCGTATATCAACCGTAAACTGAGAGATATATTCCGGGTGCCTAATTTGCCTTGGGAATGTCCATCAGATGAAGCGTTTAAAGAATAGATTATCGGCCTATAATAATTGTAAACGTAAATGTCCTGCTTTACACCAAATGACATGTAGCGGATGCCTAAATAGATGGTTCAAACTCCTCACCAGAACTTGCTGTAGTGGGATTCCGCGGGTTGTAAAAGTTTTGGGAAGAAAGCTAAATGTTGACATCACCTTCCAAAGAACTGGTGTAACAAAGCAACGACAGCTGTGTCAGAGGCGTCGGTTACATTTGACAGCATTGCGTTTGGATTAGGATAGGCAAGGACAGCTAAGTCTACGACCACGTCCTTGAGCTCAATAAACACAGTGCGTGCAACTTTTGTAAACTGTTATTTGCGTTTATCTTCACGGAAGAGATCGGTTATCAGTTGACTTATACACGCACAGCGAAGTATGAAACGTCGGTAGTGTTTGGCCAGACAGCTAGAACGACAAAGTTGCTTACACGAATTCGGTCTGGGGTAGTCGCGGATGGCTTTCATCTCATCCGTTAGTGTGGCGATTCCGTTTTCTGGGACTTTGTGGCTCAGGCACTAGTTGAAGTTAACTGTGACGCCATGTTGGGTCTAACGCTCTATTAAGGTGGGAAGGTGCGTAAGGTGTTCCTCTTGTGAAGACCCAGCAACCGAAAAATCATCTAGAAGGAAGTAGACAATGCTACATCGCTTGTCACTTCACAAATGAAGGGTCGAAATCTTTGAGCTGCGTTGCCCAAACTAGATGGCATTCGCAGAAACTCAAAAATGCCCAAAACGGTGATGACTTCGGTCTAGGGTATATCTCCTTTGTCTATCGGAATCTGATGATAAATGCGCGTCAAATCCATCTCCCCGAATATAACCACGCAGTTACATACTGCAGGTGTGGGAATTGGGCACTCGTTGGGACCGCAGTAGTCGCCGCATGGACGCTATTCACCTGACTTCTTGGCGCCCGAATGCGACGGTGAGGCTCATGGACTCTCCAAGGGGCGTGATATTCAGACTTCAAGCATGTGATCGAACTCTGCTCTGGTGAGCTTAAGCTTTTCGTGAGCCCGCCGGCGAGGCCATGATGAGACGGAAAATCCCTTAGTGCGGACGTGGTGTATGACATTAGAAGTCACTGGTGGGGCGTTGCTTGATGTGCGAACGAGCAGTTGCACCTCAGCAAAGCGATCTACAAATTGCGTAGGGGTTGGACATATAAGGTGTTATGGTCGCAATTGTTGAGTGCGTTCCGGGTAGCCTTGGCCTGTTGCTGGAATCGATTAATATATGACGTCTCACATCGACCGGAAGTTCGAGATGCCGAGGAAAATGTTCGTCGATTATGATATAAGTACAGTGATAATTTTAAACACCCATCGGAAGCCCAAATTGGGAGTTAAATAACACAAACCGTAGGCGGTTATAAGAGTGCTTTGGCAACATGCAGCTGTGGGTTGCAGGACTTTGACACCTTGTTTTTTGTAGACAAGAACAAGCCAACTTGCACCCCGGTATCAACCAAGAACGTGTCTGTGACATTTACATACCGTACAAAAATGAGGTGACATGAAGAGTCAGCGCCGAATGCATTGTTTGCCATTAAAGTTCAGCTGCTGAGTTTGCGTCGCCTTGATGATGTGTAGGTGTATGGTTTGGTGCAGTGGTTGGATCGGCTACAAAGTCTACCATAGCAACAATAGCATACAATCTTTGACTGCTGTATGCGTTGCCTAGATGGCATACTAGGCGTACAATCAGAGGAATGGCTTAAAGAAATCTCGTTCAAACCGTGTCGCAAAGCTGCTACTTCTACTTCTGAAGCTTCGATGCCTGTTGGACCACGTTTTGGCATGACCAAACAATCGGGAGGGCGCGCGTCTGTTGTAGAACGTGGGATAAGATGTTACGCACAGACAACCAAGTAGTATTTAAAACGCGATTTTCGTTGCCTTGGCAATGGTTCGGGAATAGGCAACGGAAACTACTGTGTGCGCTGCTTCAGCCAGTCTATCAAACTAGAGTTCCCGGACGAGGGCTTCTTCGATATGCGAGTTGCCGATAAGTTGTTTCACCCCTGCTGGAAGAGTTGTAGTAAGTTTTTCGCCTAGCTTTAGGTCGTGTAAAAATAGTTGCACTCAGGTCTTCTCAGACTATGTGACCAGACTAACAGCTGTCTTATTCGAGGCTTCAGTCATGTGCTTTACTATTTGGCCTACTATAACATCGCAAAGCTGCAAAGTGACTGCACTCGGCAGTCGGGCTGACAGCTGACAGAATCCCGTCTGATCAGACAAAATTGCGTTGTTGAAAAATGCTGCCTCCGAGTAAACAACTCAAGAACGAGAGTCCATTTCCAAAAACGTAATGACCCGTTGAGCATTGGCAGCGATAGATGGGCTATCAATGTGCTTAGATGAAGCTTCAGACATTGGATAGTGGTTACATGGCTATGAGCTATCAAGGGCTGCTAATTAAAATGAGTTAAGAAAAATATCTAAATCATTATATCTTGGAAATATATGGCAACGGAAATAATAACCATGCAATTATGCATAAAGACGGACTGTAACGACTTTACTAAATAATATTTTGATAGTCGCATTCATTGTACATTTTCGATGATTTTGGTTTTGTACCTGCGTTTGTTTTAGTCAAGCCACCCATTTTGTAACATCCGGCCCGGGGCTAAAATCACAACTCGCTCCGTGCCTCGCTGGCTTGACGTGTCTCTGTACTCTCTGTTTTCCAGGGGTCGGCAATAATACACGAAGTCAACGCGCTGAGACTTGACTTTTCATTGTCAATCGACTGTCGATAGTCCCAACAATTGGTGAGCCCGAAACTTTTGGACGTTCCGCTACAGTCGTCTCTTGCGTCTTGGTGAGTTCGTTCCTTTGCATACTTGCATGTATACTGCCTTTGTTGACGTACACGTAACCAGTTGTTTTTCTCTGTTCGTGTATACGTCCGGCATATAAGCATTTATGTATATTCTCAAGTTGGCTTAATTAGTTATTATTGTTGTTTGAACCGCGTAATCACTACCCCCTGTCCGAAGTCCTCCTAAGCACGTTGACATCCTCTGCGTTGACATTAATAATGCACTAGCGGTCCCTCAGTTCCTTGAAAATGACCCTGTAGCGACCCTATTTGTTTATGGCTAACTGCGTTGAAATACCTCAGTTCCTTGAAAATGACTCTCTGGTTTGGTTACTTACAGGCAGAACTTTTCAACAACCAAATTTTGTCTGATCAAACAAAGTTCTGTCAGTTGTTAAGTTGATAGTCAGGTTTCCGAGCGGAGGTACCTCACAGTTTCACGATATTATAGTAAACCAACCGGTATAGCTCAAGTAAGAGACATTTTATTTAAAAAAAAGGAGCAGTTGTTAACCAAAAAGACCCGAGTACAGCAATTTTTCAAGAACTCAAGCTAGATGATAAACACCCTACAACGCCGCTAGCGCAAACGCAGCAACTCATCGGCAACTCTCACATGGACGTAGCCCTCCGGGGATTCTGGCTTCAAAGATTGCTAGAAGCCATGCAAGCAATAGTTTCCGTTGCTCGTTCACAAACTCTTGCCGAGATAGCGAAAATGGCTGATCAAGTAGTGGAGCATTTTCAGCAACAACTTGATTGCTTGAGTGTACCACAATCTATTCCACGTTCTAAAGTAGGCACGTGTGGGTCCCGACAAAGTGGTTACCTTAAACGTGGTCTAACAGACATTGAGGCTATAGGTGCAGAAATCGCAGCTTCGCGACGCGGCTTGAACTTTCTTCAAGCCGTTCTTTATGTCATTGACCTAGTGTATCATTCAGGCACCATATACCGCAGTCAAAAGCTGACTGCAGCCAAACGGTGCACAAACCCTGCATCTGCGCCTCATCAAGTCGATGCACACTCAGCATCTGACCTAGTTTAATATTCACGGGTCAACCAATCTGGCAGCTCTGGTTTCAATGACAATCTATCGGACATCTTTCCAACGGTGTAGCTCTTACAGTCGTAAGCAGCGCGGTAAACACCTCGGATTAAACGTCCTCACGGCTCGAACCACTAACGCTTGCCACAGCACCATTCCTCGATAGGTTAGTCCCGCACGATATCAGGCATTCTCTACATTTGAGACCGACCCAGAGACAACCTCGATCGCTCATTCACGCGAGTGCAGTTTCAGCCACGACACATTTCAGCTGGCATCGGACCCTGCAACGTCGTAAGCACTACCTAACGCAGGTACTGCAAGGGGAACACGACTAACATTAATGTCTTTACTGCACGGTCACCCCTGTTTGTTCATCGACACAGACACCCTCGATCTCCAACGCCAATTTGTTTTTGGCAACACCGTGTCAGAAACTTTGTTAAGCCATGTAAAATTGTTTGCGCACGTTTGCAAGGAATACTTCACCTTGTCTGTGCAAACCATGGATATCTTTAGGCCAACAGCATTTCACACTGAGAGGTTGCGCGGATAACACTAACAGCGCCAAACTTACGCTATCCGCTTCATTTCAGTTCACCTGGTATCCACTCGCGCGACCTGTCTGAGGATACTTGTCAGTTTAAACACGACGTACTATTCCTTGGCATTGATCTGGATCAGGTCTATTCTTCTACTAATCTTTTTCTTTTTTGAGTCTATCAATTGTAGACAGGACAACAAAAAAGAAGAGAATCAAATGCAGTGACACTCGAAGTTGTAGTGTCCATGAAACGCCGACTGTAAAATTATTTAGTCCTCATCGGATACGTTGACATGGTAAGTTATCCTTTTCCGCCTGTCCTGCGGGTACTTCACCTTGTTTTCTATCTCTTCCAGAAGATCCGGACATGGTACGTGGAGAGACAACTCCCATCTATCTATCGTACAGCACTGGAGGAACCTACCCCCTTTTCTCTCAAGAGTTTTTAGGGTTGGGAAGCCCGCCGCGATGGACAAGAAACGCACCGAAGACTAAATAACATAAATAAATGAACCATACCAGCGCAGCAACTATTTTGGACCGATCCCCCTCCACACCGAACTTGGACATTCCCTATCACGTGCAATCATCCTTTGCGTGTATCACCCTGTAACTGTGATCATTCCAAAAGACGTGATATGTGACTTTTCCTCTCTCGATGAAATAACGAAGGCCTGTGTAATACTTACTAGCCTCCTGGGGGAGAGCTATGTAACGGACATAAAAAAATGATATTTTGATAGTCGCATTCATCTGTACATTTTCTATGATTTTGATTTTGTACCTACTTTTGTTTTAGTCAAGCTGGCCATTTTGTAACATCCGGCCCGGGGCTAAAATTACAACTCGCTCCGTGCCTCAACAGCTTGACGTGTCTCTCCGTACTCTCTATTTTCCAGGGTCGGTAATAATATACGAAGTCAACGCGCTGAGACTTGGCTTTTCACTGTCGATCGATTGTCGATAGTGCTAACTGACAGGGTTGTATTTTGTTGGATCAGTTCCAACAATT
>QNGE01004459.1:17658-61225 GCA_008508345.1 Paragonimus westermani
TATATATATATATATATATAACTGGCATGTTTTACGTTTGCGACTGATCAGAGCAAATGAAATGTTGACATATCGCAATATATGTCTTCTTTCTGCTCTGATGAAGTGGTTGAAGGGAACTTAGTGTTTCAGATGACAAACTCCCCACTGAAACAACAGTTTCAAGTACATCAAATATTCTTTCGAATTAATCGGTGACAGACAGATTCCAGTCACTGTTCACAAATGTCCTTCTTCATGAAACGACTGACCATATTTGTGAGCTCGTCGAAGCAAATCACGTTACATTGCCACTCTCAGTCTATACACTAAGTGAAAGCTTGCTACACTGGGAATGTCAGTTTTCGTTTTGTCGAGCAGTCCTACCGTCACCTAGGTGGATAGCCATGGGAAATCTGCCCGGTTCCGTCTTAGCGAGCGTTACGTCGACGACACTTATATTCATTTTACGTAAGCAAGCGGTAGGTAATCGGATGCAACACCTAAATAGTTGTCTTTCTGATCTGAATCTTACTTGTGATTTTGAGGCCAACAACTTTGTCATTTTTAGACATATTCGTGAATCGCCGAGAATATGGGTCAGTTAGAATGGCCGTCTATGGGCAATCCATGTGGTCCGATGGGCAATTAAACTTCAACAACTTCACATAAACGAACGCTAATGGATACTTTGTTCACACGAACATGACGAACCTCTACGCACGACAGCCTTGCGGAAGAACTAGATTTGATTACTTATGTCGTACGATCAAATGGTTACCCCCAGAAGGTCCATAGACAGGCACAGTAGATGAAAAGTACCGCCCGAAGAGTTGGTCACTGTTGAGAAGAAGGTGTACGTAGAGCTGCCTTTTAAAAGTGACTATATCATGCATCAAACAACATGGCGATTGAAAAGTTCAGTACAGCTGAACTCCGTGTAATCGCTCGGACTCAGAATTGACCAGTGTCTTCAGTCATAGTGCTTGAGCTTCAACACGTAGTGGACTAGCTCAGTTTTGACTCACTAATGTGGACATATGTATTCATCATACTCTTCACTTAAATACGTGATCTCTACTCATGAGTTCCTCGATCTTGTTGTCAGGTTGTTTCGCGCACTGTTGTTCAGCTCTTGTATAGTTGTTGTACCCTTCTCTCGTGCTTCCGTTACGCTGCATTTTTCCGTTCTTGTAGCAGACCATATTCCGCATCCGTTGCTATGCCTGTTCGTTAGTTTGTTTCATCCTTGTTATTCGTAAATTAGTTTATCTGTGTGACACACCACGCTTTACAGATTTCACCTTTTGTCTTATGTAGCTTCCCTGCGTAAAATGAGATGTAAGTTTTATTTCCTATTTATGTTTCATTTCTCTATCTTCGATGATGGTTTTCATCATGTTACCAAAGCCTGTTTAGTGTGGCTATTTAGTCCGTATGGAGTAAACAAAAACGGACTTTTATGCTGTTTTGAGCCCATACATCTTATGCTGGTAAAACTCCACCATTTCGCTCCTTCTTCCATTCCGCTAATGATGATTGGCAAACATTGCGAGACCTCTGGGCGATGGATGACGCTATCAGTTACAAAACGTTGACCGTTCAACTAGTTTAGGTTAAGCGGAGCTGACTGCCGTGTTGGAGACCAGCATGATTATTAGCACCGCTGGTTACAGAAACTCGGGTATAGAAGTGGGTCGCAAGCAGTGGCTTGCTGGTTTCCGTAAAATTGTTCACTTTTTGGATTTTGATGCACCGTCTTAGCGTCCACTTTTTACGTCACGTCACTTTTCATCGCCGCCTGAGCCGCAGTCCCCATTGTTGTTCAGAATTCAGAATATCGTGGTTTAGTCGTTTCAAAGTATTCCGACTTACGAAACCTTTTCCCTCTATTTATGTTCTTGCCTGTACCACCATCTCTTGATTTTTTTCCAGCTGTTCAGCGGGCTGCATATTTTGTTGATTAATCGTTCTAATGTTGCCATACATAGGCTTCAGTGTAGCCAACTGATCGTTGACAGTCCGTTGTTCCTCACCCATTTACATGAGTACTTTGACTAACATCGTGAATTGCGACCTCCGGAACTTGAGTTTCTTCCGCTTCCTAATACACATGCTTGTTTGTATCTCCGTTTGAGACGAGCAATATTAGCATTGCGCTATCCACGTCTTGTATTTTGATGTAATCACACGATCAATTCTAATCAACGCTCATCTGTACTTGTTCCGCAATGACCACAGCGGACGGACAAACGCAGTTGAGCACGTGCATCCCGAAGGCAAAGTGCTTACAAAGTTTCTAAATTATGTGGTACCATATTGTAAGTGAACACGATTGGGGAATAGTCTGGCCAAGAGAGAGAGCAGAGGAAATCCAGAATGACGATCTCTGACCTGAGGAATTTAAAATGGCGCTCAGCCACATCAGTCTGATGTGTCACGACGGTTATGGCACCCCATTGATGTGACGTTTCAGATCTAATCGTCGTATGCTTGAAATCGTTGCGAGCAGGCTGATTTTGCGTATTTACCCACATGGAGGAGTATCGGGAGGCTGTTGGAAGAATTCATCTGATGGACAAACCGCAATACGATTCGATCGGTAACCCGATTCTTTCCTGACACACCCAATTCGTAATACTGAAGCAGTCAGCCACTGGAAGTCACATTTGATTAAAAGAAAATGATTGCCGGACAAGAGGTGATTGTTGCTAGTATCAGATGGTCCGTGTGGAGATTCACGACATCTTACAAGGCCTTACTGATAAATAATGTCAGCCACTTTATTCGTTTGGGATTGCCAATACGACAGCGGATTTAACTATTTTGCCATTCAAAGTTTTGACAAGGTGACATGAAACCACATTGGGATTCAATTGTTAGAATCTTCATTTCCACTTTTGCAGAAAAATAAAGTCAGATTCTCAACAGACTTGAACTTACGACTGCAAGGTTAAAGTTAGCCATCGGAGTAAATCATGCAGTTTTAGATAAGTTCCCCTTCGGGAGTGCTCACAGCGCCTGAAAGGGTACGAAACGACGTGTGATACGCTACAACTTTCGAGCTGCACAGGCAATGCTAGACGCAATTTCGCGTTCTTCTAAATACTTCGTAGTGTGCTTTGCAGCCTCAAAATGCAAAGTGCTTTTGCAGGATTGCTGTGATCACGTAGATTTGATGTTAGATAATGTAGTCATGGAGGTTGTTGACCGGTTTGTATACCTGGGAAGCTGCATCGGGGGCAGGAGCGGAGGTGTAGGGAATGAAATAGAATCACGTTTCTCTAAGGCTAGAACGGTATTCGTTAATCTGGGGCATCTCTGGCGTCAGAGGGGTATTTCTTTGAAGCTTTAAGGTCGCATATATAAGACAACGGTGAGGGCCGTATTACTTTACGGCAGCGAAACCTGGCCACTCAGAGTATTTGACCATCGATGTCTGCGTTCAGTCGCTCGTATCGGGTGGCACGAACGTGTAAGTACCGAAGAGGTTAGAAAGCGGGTGTTTGGTAGTGATTGCCACGCGCGTTCTTTTGTTCAATCCCTGCGTTTGCACAGGTTTAGATGGTTAGGTCACGTATTAAGGATGCCAGCTAGTCGTCTTCCACACCGAGCACTGTTTGCTGACACTGCGACCGACTGGTGTAAGATGCGAGGTGGAGAGATAATGACCTGGCATAGACAAACGAAGTGGTTCACCAAGGGGTTGGTCACTGTAGGTCGAGTTCGTCTCCCGGGCTGGGACTCTGACGACTCACAGAGTCGGTGGCTGGATACTCTAGGTGAGATGGCGGCTAATCGAGTTCAGTGGCGTGAATGTTGTCGTTGTTTGACCGAGTTGTCTGTGAAGTGAGTGCATTTGATGACGCGGGGCAGTGAAAGTCGTGATGAAGCTGTCTTGCTGATGACGCCTTACTCTCACTTGCAGCTGGTTTATTTGTTTGCAAGGTGTAGGCACGTTGATGTTGAATGTTTGAATATGGGCGTAGTTAATTCCGATAGTTAGGTCCCTTTTCCTGTAAAGGGTTTGCTTTCTCTTCATGGTTGTGTGGCAGTTAAGCATTTATGTGAATCACTGATGTGTTGCTGTCTATGATGATGATGTTGTGATACGCTACACGAACGACAATTAGTTAAAATTATAAAATATGTCTGGCTCCCTATCGATTGTGGTAGCATCTGCCATACGTTCGGCTATAAAACGTCTTATCTACTCAAAGTACTATTATCACTGGTTAATAAAAACAGATCGAATGGTGAACCCATTGACTTATGCTTTCTCAAAAAGACAATCGGTAACGCGTTTGTCGTCACGAAATCGCTCAAGGTTATCAACACTGCATTGTGCATCTTATTTCTGAGGTATGTTAATTGTTCATCAGAAATAGTCATTGTTGGTTAGAGTCGCTCGGCTTGACCTTCTTCGATGCATAATACACCGAGTAGTGATCCAGAACACCTACCCAAACGTTTGTGTATATTTTTTTCGTTCTGGCTTGTAATTCTCACGGAAACCACTTTGGTTGAATAGTATTTATAGGTTTTGTTGATGTCTCAGTAGTGTGTAACTACATATGCTCTAAAAGTTGTTCTACCCAATTCTGCGTCGACTGTCTACTTTTTGTGAACATTGGTCCGGTTATGAAAAATGAGAACTATGCGAATTCTCTGGCTTACCTCGGTCAGCCACGTTGCCTACGTATTGTTTAGTATGCTATTTATTTCGGTACGGTTGGTGCACTCCAGGTCATGAGTTATCCACCGTAGTCTGGCTGGTCGCAATGCTGACAGTGAGAGTTCTGCACAATTTCTTTATCCGAATCTGACTGCTCCAACAGCAGTTTCTCGATCGGTGACTGCAACAGATAACCCGAGGCACTTGATGGAAAGCGTTTTACCACCCAGCGTTATCTAAATTGCGTGGACGTTGGCAGAAGTAGACAATGCAGACGCTCATTGTGAGAAGCTAATAGTCAAAACAACAAAAAATATGACTGGTTTGCAAACAACCGGCAAACTGATTTGTCAATTGACCCATAAACTTGCGACATAGTTTCTTGCGCGCCCAAGGCCAGTTAGTGTTGCTTGATCATCATAGTCTTACTGACTGTGAATACCTTCCGGCTTACCAACTGCATAAAATTGTTACCAGTTTCGGTTTTTCTGTCCGTTGTTGTGTGACTAGTATACTTTGTTTCGTAACTTCCTTGCGTCTTTTGTTAATTCTTCAGGCGGTGGTGCAATACCTTTTGCGGGCAAGTCTTATGTTCTTCTCGTGTTTTCGAGGCATGCGCTGCGAAATGATGTGTGTTTGCAAACAGTTTGATTGATGAATGAAAATGATGAAGTAGCCGTTTTTGGGAATTCTGTTTGGACTCATTGGACAAACGCGAGTGTTTGGGTCCTTAGCTGTTAAAGCGAACAGTGTGAGTTTACTCAAACCGGAGAGGAGACATGTTGCGCGACGTCAGCATTTGGATTGATTCCCACTAGTCGCTAGCGTTAAACCAGCAACTTTTATATAGGCTGCACATAACAACAGCAGCTGAACGATCCAAGCACAGTCTTGCTCTTTCGTGAGGTAATAATGCAATAGGTTCCGTGGCAAAGAGGTCGACTGTGTTTAGTGAAGTAACGCTAGTCAGGCAGCATCGTTCGGTTTTTGCGCTGACGTATTCAGTCCCTCAAACATTGGACTGACTGCACTATTAGCGCTCGGAAGATCTAAACCGTGGTTGGTTCATCCAGCTGTTGCTATGTTCAGTTCACATGAAATTTGCTGGCTCTGCTTTTGAGTCACCGAGTTTCCTGTAATCACTTCATCAGAGTAGAAAGAAGACATTGCCATATGTTAATATTCCGTTTACTCTCACCATTCGCAAACGTAAAACGTGCCAGCTATATGCATCACATAAAGACAAAAGGAGCTAGATACGCCTACATCCACAGCAGGTATTATGTAATCACAATCATGGCAACCGATATGTTGCCTCAATTACTTTTGTGTACATAACGTCGGCTCGTAAGTTCGGATGAGCATCGGTTCGCAGAAAGCCAATAACTTTGGGTTTCTATTACGCAACACTATCTTGGATGAGTTTAATGGGTCAACTTTGTGACCTGTGGCCATGACGTGTTTACCGATCGGTGATCTTGGATTTGGAGCCCTCAGTGTACCAAGTTGAGGCTGGTGCGTCACCAGTTGTTTCAACCACCTCGGGATGTATTCGGCGACTCGCTGCGATGGTTGTCGATCCGTTCTGCATATACGAACGTCACTGCAACTGCAAGTGAACTGGTACACAACATGGAAGACGGAGGAGTTTGACAGACTGCTTTCGCGATTGCTGGGAGCTGCTCATTAGGTAGTCTGAGGTAAGCGCAACTGTGCGGCCGCATACGTTTGAGTCAGAGCAGGTTGTAGTTTTTGTGCTTTATGTCGTTGGCTAGATGGTACCATAGTAGGGAGTGGGGTGCCAGATGGCAACGTCAAGCTTCCCAACTCCGGATGGAGGCAAGTGAGAGAACCGGCCGTGTGGCAGACGGTTATCACATTCATCACTCACCAGAATAACCAGTTATGGCAGAAGCTAAGCTGGGCATTTGTCGAAAAATCACTGATGAGCTGAGTTACAATCAGTAACTTGTTTTCTGTCTGCGGTTTTTCACGATTGCCAGACGCCTTTTTCTGTAAAACAGTGTTTTGATCAAACCCCGTTTATATGCAACAGGACCAAGGCTAGAAAGTTGAAGGTGTTGACCACCCCTGTGTGCGGTGAGCTACATTTTGTAAAGTGCTATTCCCACGTCTAGTATTGCGTAGATCCAAAAAAGGTAAAGTGGTGTTTGATCCAACTTCGTAGGACAAAAATAGGTTAGGGTGAATATCACTAAGGAGGTTGGAAAACATCAGTAGATGCTCAAATATCGTCAACGTTTCACATCACAAACGGCTTACATGACCGACTTGACGGTGTTACTTAGAAATGTTAAGATCTCGCGATATGTCTATTTTCTGTTTTTACCAGGTAGATGAATGAAATTCAGTGTCTTAAATGAGAGTTTAGTTCATATCTGACGCAGTTTTTCTGCCCTGGAACTGATGACAGTCCTTGTTTCGTGTAAAACCAATCGTCGCATATGTTGCTATATATGTATCCTATCAGTATTGGTGAATCCAGACAAGAGAGCTCAGTGTTTTAAATCGGTAACCTAAAACCAGTCGCAGTTTCTGACTAGTCCTCGAGTGATTCATGTACGCACGTTGGTTACTACTCAGTTTTATCAACACCCTGCTATTAATCACTTGTTCGTGGATTCAAGCTTTAATGAGCGCACTTTTTCCTGTTTCAGTTTAGGCTGCTTGACAGTGCAGCCCACATGTGATGTTTCATGTCCTATGACAATGCACATCTTAAGGTGCAAAAACTACCACCTGAACTTAGCTGCGTTCGTTTTCTTATTGCAATGCTTGCACACGCGCTTCTTATCTGGTGCCAGCTGTCCTTTTTCGTAGGCTTACCTAGCAGCTATGTGCTTTTGCACTGCGACCTTTAAAAAAGACACTAGCTCGCAACTTTATGCAGTAAGTATTTTCGATCGGTTCTTGTTCTTCGCCATCCTTGTGCTCAGTGAGTAAAGGCCAGCGCGACATATGCGTCAGCGTAGTTGCATTTTATCGACGCTTATGTGTAAACCGCACAGTGTGCTTTGTATCTTTGAATATTAGCACGCTTCACTACGCTTCTATTGCTCCCATCCACAATTAGTAGGAGTCCGCTGTCGCTTACTTTGTTATTAACAGATTGCTGGCTGTTAAGCTGTCTTCGTGTAAACGCCAAACAGCGT
This sequence comes from Paragonimus westermani, assembly GCA_008508345.1. Lineage (NCBI taxonomy): Eukaryota > Metazoa > Platyhelminthes > Trematoda > Plagiorchiida > Troglotrematidae > Paragonimus > Paragonimus westermani. The sequence goes on from QNGE01004459.1 coordinate 25,486, forward strand.
GAAGGGATTTCTGAGGTTATACGAGCTGTCGCCGGTTTTCATCGCTTGTCCACTAAAGACTAAAAGTAACGGTCTACTGAATGAAGAACATTTTGCTATCCTTTTGCACTGCTATGGCACGCTGTTCGTTTCTATGTGGAATACTCGACCTCAGCTCTCATCCTTCTTAATCTCCCGAGATGCTTAATTTATAAGAGTCATTGCTTTGATGAGTGTCTCAAAGGGATAACATTTGTCACTTCTTCATAGGCTACAGTCAGAGCTCAGTAATGTGTTATGGCACCTGTGAACGACACGTATTTCTCTTTGGTGTCTGCATCTTCTGGACAGTCATCAGTGTCTTCTGCAAGATCACTTTAGAAAGAGAAATAGTGGAAGCTCACTAAATTTTCATATAATTCCCCAGATTGAAGGCGTAAGCGCCCCAACGAAGATTTCACCTAGTACGCTTTCGTCCCGTTTTCGTGTGAATCCACAGACATGACGTGATGTTAAGGGCTGAAAGTTTATTCTTTGTTATCTCTAGCCACCTGAATGTGCAATATGAGTGACTTTATGTCGTTATGTGGGCGACGTGATTTGACATGTTCACATTCTTAGTTGTCTTACTGGTTGATCCCGTTAGGTTCGTCGTGGATGGTATGTATTTTTGTCAGTTGGTTCATGCATATCAACTTAACATACGGGGGCTAAACACTTTAATTTGTGAGTAAGAGGACAGCTTTTGTTTTGCGCGAGCTGACCGGTGCTGGAGAGGAACCAGCTATCGTCATCATCATAACAACCATAAGGCTGACCCGCAGGCACTGTGTCCCGGGCTGCCACGCACCTCAACAGTGACGTAGAGTATCCTGGAGAAGAAAGTTACCAGGAAGGTTCGAGATTCATGAAAGAAGACCAGGCGGAAGAATCAGAAATGGTATGGATGCAGGTACTCCATTGACTGCGGCACATCGCCACCTCGGATAGTGTTTTTAATCGGTGCTTTGAATGATCACTAGAATCTCAGTCACGCAGGCGGCACCCGCCCATTTTGTTCAGTGGAGTAGTCAGGATCTTCAGATTTTGTGACCACGTTGTTGCTCTACTACCACGTGGTTTCACCCAATTGTTAGTGATCTAAGTATATAATGTCCCGTACAATAAACGAGCGGCTGGCATGCAGGGTACGTGACTCAACCATCGAAACTGTACATCATGTTCACTTGACCAGTAGATCGCACACCCTGAGCGTTCCGCAATACGTGATGGCTAACAACTGTGTTGTTCATGCGATCAGTTCACTTAATGTTGGCTAAGTGGCGGAGAAAACGATGGTCAAACACAGCGTATGCTTGTATCTTCGTTGAGAACAAGCCACGTTTATAAACCACATGTCAAAAAAGAGCGTACGCAAGCTTTATATACTACTTCTCCAATTAAAAACCGGACATCTTTTCGGCACCACAGATGATGCAGCCTGGCAAACGCAACTCGTGGTTTGCTGCACGGCTCAAGAGTAACCTGAGCCGTAATACCCGTAGGTACGACTCGAAGCCCAAAATAATTTTCATGTGGTTGCAAATGTAGCCTCCTTCGGCACAGTGTTCACTGCCCACTTTTTACTGTTTCCCCTTAATCCTTCTAGGTTTTATCGGGGCGAGTTTCGCTCGTAAGTTCTTGATGCCCTCTGTTTGCTTCATATGTCGAATAAGATTCTTTCGCCCCTGTACATCACCTGTCTAACACTGCTTACTTATTGACGCTCTTCTTTGCATATTGCCTTGTGGATTTTGTGAGAGAGCCTCGATAACTACTCTTGATATTCCTTCCCAACTTGTCGATTATCGTTTCCTCTGTTGTCTATTTCTAATTCATTGCAGGTCTGATGGGATCGCCAAACGTTCGTAAGTCAGAAATGTTCCGTTTTTTCACCATCAATCCAAATGCGATTTTGCCACTGTTGGCGCGTCACATTTTTTGTCGGTCAGGTGATCCGGGTACCTTTTGATCCAGTAAGCGACACTTGACGAGCTAAGGGCGTGACACATCTGTTTTCGTTTAGGGAAATTCTCATTCAGCCGACGTACATTTAACTTGATCATCCGATACCCCGTACGAAATGCATTGATCTCTATGCCCTAGCTGATTTGTCGTGCTGAGGCTCAAACCTACTTGAAAGAACATGGAACAATGCACCTCGAAAAGTACACCTTTTTGGACAAAACATTAAAATTATCGGCGAAGAAAAGTTCATGCAATACCAATGCATTGGCAGTGCATTTTCCGGCAGATTGAATACGGTGGTGAAACCCACGAGGGTTTCTGCAATCGGTAACATTTAGAACGTGTTTAATATGTTTGGAAATCTGGTAACCGGATGATGGATATCCCAGATGAATCACTTTTTCGGCATAACCATCCTGTCTAATTTCACCCTGGTTAGTGTCTGCTTACACATCGCAGAATAGACATTTCTCCATCACGAGAAGTCGACTCAAAACTTCTCTTTCAATCCTCCCTTGGTACACAGCAGAAAAATATTTCGAACAGGCTCCTCTTGTCTATTGTGTTTGATCTGTGTGGTGAAAAATCTGAACATCTACGTGTCGACCAATCTACGCTAGGTTTCTGTCGATTGACTGTAACATCAAGCCATTAGCTCATCAGTGTATTGAACGTCCATCTAACTGGAAGTAATCTGTTTACTTGACCCATTTTGTGCCCAGTTTGTGCAATTTCACCTTGCCTCGTCAAGTCATGTTCGCCGTTGCTCCGCTGTTGCGTGTCACATATTGTCTCTATGCGACTGTTAGCAATTCACACAGGCTCGGGATGGTCAATCAGTGACATACTCACGTGGTTGTGCTAACTGGACGTGTCAAATTTTGCTCCCTATTATAGTCTCTCGCACACCCTTTTGCTGGTTTGAATCAGTCGACCCTGTCAGCCGTTCAAGCTACATAGCATGTCTAATGGATAGTTATATAGACTAACTACCTAGTATTGCTTATAACTATTCCATTTCCTTCTCCCTAGATGTGAAATGTAAACGGTCTGCAAGTGCGTTATGCATTTATCCTCCTTGGTGCATTTAACTGGGTTGCTTTCTCCTCTCATGTACTGCTCCACAATTGTATCACCACGTTTGGCTGGTTTTATTGGCTGACCAGGACTTCTCCACTTTTCCCAGCGGAATCATTCCGAGCAAGCAATTTGAATGTAACGTTACTCACAAACAAAAGTGGTTGAACTTTTATTTCGTAATCAGTCAGCCGTGAGTGCAACTTGAGTCTAGTGCTTCTTTTCACAATGAACCGACTGGAAAACCAGCGTGACAACTGTGTCACTTGTGGGTGATGTTCATGCTATAAGAAAAAAAGAACGAATTTCCTTACTACTCCTCAATTAACCACATTTAGTTTGGTAGGGATGATTAGGCGAATTCCTTGCTATAAAGGTTCAAAGACCGGTCATCCGTTGCTTTCAACTTTTTGTTGAGGCCATGGCTGACTGGCTTAAGGTACGAAGTTGATAAGTGATCACTTGGCATAGAGAAAAGAGATCAATTACCGTGAAGCAGACCCGATGACTGAAGGCGGTAGTGGATGTGGCTTCTATTGGCATTGTTCCATGAGACAATAGAAATTACTTCACGGGTGCTACTTCATTCTCATTCTCCAGTTGGTGAATTTTTTGCAAGGTGTGAACATCTGGATGATGTTCGTTGACTTTTGTCATGATGGCTTTGTAACAAATCAAGTGGTATCCTCGTTATGGTTTAGTGACGGTTTATCGTGTCAACCGCTGATATGTGGCTGTCGATGGTGACTTTCTTTGGAAATCCAGGAAGAGTGTGAAAATCTTGTTTTTTGCCATCATGTAGTCCTTTCTTTCGAAATCCCCTTGTGTTGTCCGTTCACAAGCTAGGATATTTGCTGTTGTCGTCACTTGCCTGGACAACTCGTCACTTTTGTCCTATGTATGATTCAGTGGATAATTTGTAGATCCTACATTCGTCAGTCTCGATTTTCAAGCTCCCTTGATCACCTGGCCTTCTCATTGTGCTGGTAATGTGATCGAAACGTTTTCGTTATCCTGGAATTTCTTCGTCACAGTGACAAGAAAACGAGATGTTGAGAGTACGTGACTATTTTCAAGTTCCCCATTCGGTTACCGAAGAATTATGTCACAGGCACGCGATTGTCGATCAGTGTATGATTGCCGATCGTGCGGTCAACTTGGCTGCAATGTTCAAGATCCGGCTAACCAACTGGATGTGGAGACAAAACTAAGAGTCCAGCTGCCAAAATCGTTGCGACTCGCTTGTCTGCTCATAATTTGTGCGAACAAACAGCTAGTTCGTTCCTCTCACGTCCCTTGGTCAACGGTTACTTTATTTTGACCAACTATTGAAAGATCACAAGGAACTAACTTACTTGTGTTGTATCTAGGTCAATGCTATGTTGTGTTGCTCAGAAGGTCCAATATGGTTTGTATTGGTCTACTAAAAATGCCTCTGAAAACATGTTCCTCGGTTTATTTACCTAATGAATTGTTTTTTTCTCCTTCTTTCACTTCACCACCATGTTTGAGCGCCCATCAATTTTTTACTTCCAGAGCTTGTATGTGATTCCCCAGACGGGTTACTCGGAGACAGTCTAAGTGGTCCAATCTGTTCTAATTCAGGTATGTTTTCCGCCGTTTTATTCTTTATCAATTTAGCACGTACATCTCGCCAATGTTCTTATCCCTGTCGTTTTTAAGTCTTTCTTTTCAATCTCATGTCGACATGTAAGTTAGTACATAATTGGGAAATATCGCCCTTGGATATCACCCTACCAAGTGCTGACGTTAGTCCCTTCGTCACTTATCGATGACTCCATATGGCTTGTTCACACAATCACCGTTGTTTCTGTTTATCCGTACCACGTTTCAGCTTGAAAGTTTTTGGTAAATACCCCCCTGATCACCATCGTTGATGACTCCAGCTCGTACGCTGCGGTTGTCCTGCCCCGTTCATGGTCACACACTTCCCATTAGATGAAGTTTTGAAGCGAATAGTTTGTGCCGCTAACCAGAATCTACTCGCCGTGCCTATTTATGGAGTAGAGTTGGTTAGCTATTCCCATAACGTCAACTGCGAACGCTATGAATGTCTGTTGTTCTGTGTTTTCTGCACCTTCCCACACTCTTCTGCTCTTGTTAACAATGTAGTGGCTTGTCCACCGCCTCCACCTTCTTGTGAACCTGTTGAGCCACCTCCAAATGATAGTTGGCTGTCGCTTGTGCGCCTCCAAAGTTTTGTCGGCTCGTGGGATATGGACGCTCAGTTGGCCAGTGCGTTGGGGATCCCCCTAGATCTTCTGAAGACATCACAACCTAAAACATGTGAGTGGTTAGCACAGTTTTTCTGGTCGTATTCAACTTGCTGTCAGTAACCAATGCCCGAATCGATCAAAAACCCATCGCCTGGTTTATACGTGATTGATCATTTTCTGTGTCACGTGCTACAAAATACGATTTCGCGTTATACCTCACAGTTTTTCGCCTCATGCCCCACAGCCTCAATTGCTCCAGCTAACTTAAACTCAGTATATGCCATTCTGTTACTGATCCTTAGTTTACAAAGAAATTGCTCTGTACCCAGGGCTGCTACCGGTCGTTTTCCATGACCCTGTGCAGTGAATACTGGTTCGATGGTGTTAGGTTTCTGTCGGCATAACAACAACAGATCGCCCAATCGCAAACTATTCACTGTGGTTTCTATCACTATTGTTTTTGGAAAGCCTTATGGTGTTTATTTCGTAAGATACCTACATTTTTTTTCGATATTGGTTGGATTTGTTACTGTTATTAAATTCGTTCAAAAATACCCATTGAAGTTATCAGGACGACAAAGTAGTGAACAAACTTGTTTTCTGTGTTTACTCATCAGGCTAATGATAACACAATAGATATGAAAATAGTAGCTAGGGTGAGTCAGGAAATTGGTCAATGGAGGTTATGGATGGCTTGTTTGATATTAGTTACACAATCACTTTTCCAAATCGTGACCTTGATTGATTTTGGGTCAAGGAAGATTAAGTGTCCGCACGAACGTCTTCAAAGTGCAAAGATCGGGGTTGCGCAGTCGGATACTAGTGACCTGGGCAACGGTTAATATTCGAAATCACCATTTTTGATCGATTCCTTGGCACTCGGTAGACAATCTGAAAAGCATCCTTTTTACTGGCAGAATGATTAGAGTCGGTTAAATGAACTACAGTCACGCTTGAAACCGTTTCAATCACACCACTGTCCAAGTACGCAGGATGATGTTTACACACCCCACTTTACATGATAATGGGTGCTGGACGGAACCTGACGCACAATTGAGCACCAGGATAGTTCGTCTCGTTTGATTTTCAATGAAATGAAACATGACGGAGACTGTGTTCTACTAGCCCCAACCTGATGGGTTCGCGCAGACATTATAAGGCGAGTTGCATATACCTAAAGTGGGTCTCAAAAGCAAATCTGCTTTGTGAACCTCGGGCAGACCGTATAACCCAGGGATTATTTTTCCAACGGGACGGATGTGTTCGAAACTGGCCAGGATCAATTACCCACTTCTGTTTCATTCCACGCAACGTTTTAGATATCGTGTTTTCTGTAGCTGGTGTTTTGTCTTTCTCAATATTCATCTTCATTGAAGCCGCTCCTGTTCCTCTGTCCGGTCTGGAAAGCAATGTACGCTCGTTCTTTTGTAATCACTTCAATACATCTAAACGCTGCTTGATCAAGAGCTGTTTTACTTGTGGTGTGTAGTTAAAGTGCTGCTAGCACGAGTTCACCAACGTTGATTTCAATCTTCGTTTAAAGATGACGATGGAGATGGGGCAGCTAACTGATCAAACAAATTCCCAAATTGAACTTCTTACTCACGCTGACTATTCTCACGACGTGGACTACAAAAATTAGGTCCTCATGACAGGGCCTCCAGCAAAATTCTCTTCAAATTCAAGGAGGAGGCGTTAAGAACATACTGCTCGGTGTTATTGGGTAATTTCGCGCACGGTTTCACTGGATTCAATTGACTGGACAGTTCGATCATTCTGATATCCATTTGCTTGGTGTGTAATCATTTGTTTGTTCGTATCGGGCACCATATATTGGACAAGGCGAGTGCGTGAACATCATCCTACGTGGTTGAATAGTGGTGTGGTTAAAACGGTTTCAAGCGCGATTGGTGCTCATTTGGTCTACTCCAATCATTCTTTTGTATTGACCACAATAGGAGAATACTGCTGTCTCCACTCTTATTAACTCTGGTCTGTTTCCTGCTGCTGGTGGACAATTGATTGGATTCCACTTGGGCCAACCTTTTAGCGTGCACATTTCTTCGATTGATTCAGAAAGTCATTACTGAATGGGCAGGCACGTGATGCAAGTGCGAGCCGACATGTATGTGTGTACACAATACCCGACACACAAACCACGAGCATCAACAATCGCTGGTCACTTTCTGGATATTAACTCCCAGTTGGATCCAACTCAGATATTCACAATCATTTGCGTGACGGACAGGTCCTGGTTACTGCCATATACCAAAGAAGTTGATTACCATTTTTAGGTGTTCAGGCTGACTCGTTAATTGGTTCAACCCTCCTACGGCAAAGGTGATTGTGATTGATCTGTGAATAGTTCCCTTGTATCTCTTGTTTCCAACTGCATGTATGACTAATGTGCTTCGTTTTGTAGTCTGTTGTTTTGTGTTACGCTTTTGATAACATACAGATGAACTTGTCCGACCGTAAATCGTGCACACTACTAATTTTACCTGCCCTATTACAAAGTCTGTGTTTGTTGTCACTAGAACATCGCGACTGCTGTGATCCATTCTTGATAATTAACCACCCACACTTACTTTCGAAGATGGTTGAATCTGTCATTTGTCACATATATGTACATGCCTGTGTTGTTTTACACACTACCTAACATAGGTATGGAATACATTGTGTCAAACTATGTGGCGTACACAAAATGAAATGAACGGGCGGGTGGCGAAATTTTTCGCAGTCTTCAGTGCAAGGGGAGGGTGCCATGCCTCGGTACTAAGATGTTGATTGACTCTCTTTTTTGTTGACCTCATTTTTCACAAATGCGGCTCATCTTGTCTGACAGCGATGTAACGTGCGCAGACTTCTGGTCAATAGAGTTAGATAGCAAGAAAGTATTCGTCCTACACACTTTTTGATTAAATGTTGATTCCATCATAAATCGACAATCCTGTAAGAGCAGTGATTTTCTGTGATGGATAGACGACGTTAATAGGCTAGGTTTTGCAGTCCTAATGCTGGAGACAGTATGCTTGTGTTGTATACTGATGCCTTCTTTTGTCGGAACATTCACGTCCTTCTGCTGTCACAGGTGTTGTAGATGGGCACATATCACCTTAACCTGCTTTGTTGTACTCTCCCGCTCTTTCATATCAGGGCCATCTCCAGCGGATACTGCCAAGCTACAAAGCTCAGTTTGGGCAACTGCAATGGTCATCTCGTACTTTGAACACCGTCTGGCCGATCAAAAAGACGAATGGGAACTTTTGGCTCAGAAGGCTCATTCTTGGCTGCTAGCTCAGGCTTGCTCTGTGCAACCATGTAGCACTGTAGCCAGACAGCTATGTGATCGGTTGCTTGAGTTAGCCAAGCAGGCGATTGAATCCAGTGTTGTCTAGACACCTCATCCAACTCTGTTGTGTGCTTCCTTTCGGATACACATTATCGTCTACTTTTCTAATATTGCTTCGTTTATTTTTGTTTTACAGTAATCGTTCCAGTATCAGTCGGCGTTTATCTAAAACTTGACTCATGCACTAATAAGAATTAACTGATTTTTTTATGTTGCCTGCTTTTTCGCTAATTGCGACTTTCATCACAATAAAAAGATCCAACATTCCTGCGTTTCATTCCGATTTTCTACGATAAACAGTAGGTAGTGTGTCGTTAGGTAGATCTCTGAATCCTCGTGGCCTAACAAAATGTTTAGGTTCCACCTGTCCGCGTGCCTCTGTAATCTTAAACTTTATCCATTGGACTAGTGGATAGGTTACTAGTTTGGATCTCATTTGGGCTCTCTTCTTGGTGGGCCCAGATTATGAGTTATAGTACGAGCACGACGGAATGTTGCTTTGCATTTGTGTGGCTGTTTTCAGTTTGGTTTTCGTGAATCATTTCGTCACCACCTTCCGCAAAGAAGATTTGATTGTGATGAACACGTAATCAACAGATTATATACGACAGCTTTAACTCGAACTGACTGTTGCTGAGTAGGAGATAAGCAACAGATCGCATCATCGGAACAGTCGGAATCAGAAAAAGTGCACACACCGTTTAATTCGAACTGAAATTTCGGCTGATAAACGCGAACGGGCGGTTGTTGAGAAGCGTGTACGAGTTGGGCAATGCTGATTCCGCTTTACCAAACGACTTTCCACTATATGGATGTAATGTCAGCGTTTATCTACAGTCTTCTTCAGCGATGTTCATTACAGCCAACACTGTCCAGTGTCTTGTCATTCGTTATTGTGCTTCTGTTTCAATTATGTGTTTATTGACTACCGATCATATTCCACTTGGTGTTCTTACATATTGCGTTTTTGAGTGCATAGCTTGAGATCCACCTTACACTGTTGTATGACTGCTAGCAACTTGCCTAAACCCCGCCTATTATTGGTCGGTTTACCTATCTAGATAGTTTCGTCCCACCGGTTTACAACGCTGCTGCTGAAACATCTTATGTATGTCTAACTGACATGTGTGGCCTTCAATATTAGAATGTGTATTTTTGCTAGGTTGTCGCATAGGAAGATTTCAGTTCTCGTCCATCAGTGCTGTACGCTTGCTCGTCGAATAAAATTTGTGCCAATTGTAATTTGGAAACCGAAGTAGATTATCGTTTTGCTACTTTAGTTAGGTGCTCCATATATTCACAGACGCCGTCTAGGAAACAAATAATTGCGGATCTCTGGATAGCCAGTGCTGAGGTGCATATCTCGTAGACTGTAGCAGCCATTTTGCGACTGAATCAGTCCCAACTGATCAAATCGATTCTAGCAAATGTCACAGTTGGTTTGCAAAATAATACTGAGCATGCTGTAATCTCAAAAACCGTATAATGTTTGAAGTGCGTACACACTAGCACCATGAAGCCCAACCTCCGAGCTCGTTATTTGTGGCACTTTTTTAGGCGCTGACTTTTACTGCCTGAAGCACTGGTGGCGCGCAGCGAATACTTTCATTTCCCTATTTGATTTGCAAAGACTGCCTGTTTTTCACACGACCATGTGATCACATTCGTTCTGTCCAGTCAAGAGTTCGCTAATCAGTCTACGTCCAAACAATCTACGGCGCAACGGTAGAGCTACCAGACAGTACAGGGATAACATTCGATGAACTAATGTACATGCACTTAACTCACCTATGTTTCTCGCAATCCACCTTCTCGTCGTCGGCGCTTCCGACGAAATAGATGCACGGTCACATGACTAGCTTTTTGGGTGTTCACACAAGTACCCACGTTGTATCTTCCCTCCTCAGAGGTGTGGGCCACAAAGATAGGCATTAAGGTGTATATATATATTATATATATATATATATATATATATATATCAGATCCAATCGGTGAAGTAGAGCTGGTTTTGCAACAGCAATAATTTCATTTCAGATCTGCTCATCTAAATTTGATTTAGACTGAAATGCAGCGTCTCAAAGCTGCGCAATCTCAGGCGTTACCCAAAAGTAACACCCAAGCCCCCAACGAGGCGATTTCGAACAGCGTTACGAAATTTCCAAATGATCCCGAATTCGACGTCTCTTCAGAACTATAGCTTACGCATCAAGATGACATTTTCAGAGTTAGGTTCTCGATAGCTGTTGATGTGGTCAGAGTGACTGCTTTGTCATAAACTTGACTCTCAGAGCACGAATATCCGTGATTTTAGTCACAGTCAGACAATCAGTCACCTCCTTTGGCCAATTGTTGTCAGTGTCTCAATTTGAGTAAAATGGTGCCCGAAAGCTTCTTAACATTTACCGAGGTCGTTGAATACGAAGAATTGCTAGTGCGGAAGATAATAGCTGTTTCGAATGCTTCGTGTTGTAAGCACTCGTTCATCACATTGCCTGGGGACTGCGGACACGGTCACAGAAGTGTCAAAGTCCGTGCTAGCCAAGTAAACCTTCAACACGAACATGACACTACGATGAACGGCCGTAGCTGCATTACTCAGTAAACTGATACCAATGAAGAGGAAGCAACAGAGACTGTAACAAACACTACCAGCTTGAGTGAGAAGAGCAATCAGAAAATGTGTTCAGATCACTACTTGCTGTTTCAGCTCCATGGGCACCACTGTGGACGCCAATTGATTTTCTAAAAAAAGGATAACGGTGAGTTGAACGTCAACGGGAGACTGACAAGTCTTTAATTTGGCACAGCTTAGAGCCCACCTTGATATCAAGATACACCTGGGAGTTCGTTAGATGTTTTCCAGACGAGACTTAACTGGGTGTCACGTGTTGTACCACTTGTGGTCCCACTTCTACATCTCATCCAATGAAAACGTGAGGGATTATGACGGGGAAGAGTAAGAACGCCTATAATCCAGCGTGACACGCCTGACTGGCTGGGCAGTATACTAGTTTAGCAGTGAAACCTCTGTCTTTAGGAACCAAAAAGTAGATTCCAGCTTGAACTGCCTGGGAAACCCTATCGGGACAGTCGAACCTTCGGGTTAGTTGGTAGGTTCCATATGATACAGCGGGAAGAACGCATGACAGTGCATGTGTGAAATGTCCGAACTCCCGGCAGCTGTTTCTTAGGTCGGCTAGGAAAGCATTTGCCACGTCTGGATCCGCCGTGTCTGTCGCTGGTTCGAATCCAGCCGAGACCATAGCTCTTCACAGTCTCTCCTTGATTATCAAATCTGCCGGACTACTCATTCGCACCTAAGTGGTAGACTGTCCAATGATATGCCGAAGGCTAGATACTCACAGAGCATTGAGGATACTTGGCAGTTCCAGTAACAAAATACGGTTAAATATAGATGCATTTTAAATAGGATTAGTTAAACAAACGAATTTAAACTTCGGCTGAGAAACCAAGCAAGGCTGTCGAAGTTTGGTATGTTATGACATGGTAAGTTGAAAAAGGAGAAATTCAGCGAGCCACCGTTATCCAATCTTTTGAAAGGGAGAGTGTGTTATTCGTAATCGAGTTGCCTCGTCTGTCTCGAATGCACTCATCGTCGCCTCGTTGGTTGTTCGCTGTGAATACATCAAGTACTGAAAAGTCTTCGATATCTGACGCGTTCGTCGCAATGTCATACGATAACTTTAGCATAATCTAGGGCGCCTACAGTTCGTTCACACACATTGCGCTTGAATCCTCAGCAGCTGAGCTACGGAAAACGATTTTTTGATAGCCTGGTAGGTTATCCACGGTCGTCTTTTCTCGCACCGAAGTCGAGATAATGACTTCAACAAATCTGTGAACGTTTCTGATGTTGGATGCCATCGGGCTGTACTCCTTACGATGATGTCACTTACCACCAGAAGTGGTGGATACGGAAACACCTTTAAAATAAGTAGCGATTGGACGTAAGAAAGTAGTCCTCACCTTTGTGTTCTTTAATCGAAATACGTCCAATTTTCGTCGTTGTTCGACTAGTCCACATTTGAGTGGGTTCTCAAGTGTAAATGCGTAACTTTATTCTGACTTGTTTATGATCCGCGCCAGATTCATCCCGGCAAGCCACTTTCATGATGTTTATTGCACCTATTTCGCGCCGTCGTATGGTAAGGTAATTAACCGAAGGGTCCTGACTACTTTGTGAGAAAATCCATTTGAAATCTGGTATTTCCGACAATCGACTGTTGATTCCTATTCAAGTGGAGTAGACGGTAACCATTCCCATTGGCTGCACTGATACCATCAGGCCAGAGGGCGCTGTTTCAGATCACTGAGTCGCCTCAGATTTGGGAGTTGAAGTCACTAAGATCAGATGTTTGCTCATTTATCGGTGCCGGAGGGATTGCGGCCGACGCTTCGACCACAAACATTAATAAAAGGGGCGGATGTGCTTCAATCGGGTTGCGAATACAGATGGACCTAATTCATTTGCTAGTATATGATTAACTAGTCTCTTTGAGTTGACGTAATCGGTGCTGATGAAACTGATACCGTGCTCCGAGCCCTTTTCACTGGATAACCGATTCGACAGAAGGATTAACCGGCGGCCGCTTTTCTCAACTCATCTTGGTCTACTACTCCTGCTGATGTATAGCAGCGACATCAACGCGGTGGTTATCCAACATTCTGGTCGTCTGATTCCATAACTCTCAAGCAGTGTGCATACATTCCAACTCCCAACGGATAGCGCCTAGCGTCCACGAGCTGGTCCACCTTATAGTGAGAACCAGTCCGAACTAATCAATCTTCCCGATCAAGCCGGAAGGAAACTGTAAAGCACCAAGCTCCTCTTGTGACACCCCAGGATTAACCGTTTTGTCCTGACTAATAGGACACTTGCCGCTTTGTAGTGGCGTGCCGGTGATTTTCTATTTTATTGTCCTTGCGTCTCCTACCTGACCATTTGCTTACAATCACCCATATTCCTTGTTACTGGGCTCCAAAATCACTGCAATGACGGTGCGTGAATAACTGTCTTTGTGATGTAACGCGCCTTTCCCTTGCCGAACGTTCTAATACTGCTTGACTGCTAGACCTGGGTTCCTGCTATGCGGCTTCCCCTAGTCTATTTGCGCGGAGACAAGAAAGACACGGTTGCGGAAAACATGCTGTATTGCCAAAAACCAGTTCGACCAAATGAATGAAATGCCTGTAAATATATATCATGAAATAGTGGCCAAATATGGCCATTTACTTGATGAGTCACTGTCTGCTTGTTTAGGCCACTTCGTTTCCAAGTGGCCAAGTAAGACCAATTCCATAGGCGTTAGTTTATCGAGCTGGCGTGACACCCCACTCACTTGCACGTATCCTGCTCGTCGGTCCGACGTGCCCCCCAGTGCTTTGTTGCTGTCTAATTTCGTCAGCCGTTACCGATGTCCTGACTAGATTGTTTTGGTGAGTTCGCCTCCTAACACTTTGTCTACCCTCTGCCGCTCTGGATGAATCTAGGGGTTCTGCACTGGGCGCAGATGATTACTGAGTGAGCCGTTTGTGTAATCATTACGAAACAACACATTTGCGAGAATTTCGACCTGCCCAACGACAACTGCGCCCACTTTCAACAGTACTACAGTGGCGAACAGCATCAAGAAATCCTTAATCGACTCTTAAATAATGGCATCTTCGAGTAGTTGTTCAAAGGTTAGGTAGACACATTTCGTTGAAGAAGCTGGGGACTGTTTATTTTATCAAGTATATTAGCTTTATTCTCTCAAAGAGCCCGCGCGCCGTCAACTCCACCGAAACCCGTCATCCTCACTCTGCACCAACCTCAGTCTTCAATATCCGCTGTCATTGCTTCAGCCTGATCAACGGAGATAGCGTTAGTTTCGTCATGTACGCAAGAATTATCAACTTGAATGCGAACGGCTTAAACTGCGTTCAAACACAGATGATCGGGTGTTTGGTTTTCGTCCGCGGTGTACTATCGTTGTCTGACGCAGATATCTGGGGGCATCAGACAAAATATAGTCAGTGTTTGACTCCGATTTTCTAGCCACCCGTTCCAATCCCATGCTGGAAATCGTAGCTGCAGCAGATATACCAAGTCATGGTAGGCGTCGTCTTCCTGATGGGTTTGATAAAGCATGCATGCACGCAACGCGAACACTCGCATCGAAGAAGAGTTGTGGTAAGATAGAAACGGGAGGTTTTGCTTACGAGCACGTAAATGGAACGGAATAACGGTTAATGATATGGCGATAACCGAACGACGGATAACGTTAATGAACAACAGAATATATAGTCAGTTAGTCTCTTCCTGGCCAACCCATTCACCCGATGTTAACGCATGAACACAGAGAAGATTGGCGTTTAAACAAAGCTTTCTGTCGATCAGCTAGGAGTGAACATGGTCACAAGTCCGTTCATATTTGCAAGGTTTGCGACCAGCAACGGAGCAAGGTCAAAAGAATGGATCAGAAAAAAGTCTAGGCATTGGACGTGTAGTAGGGATGATAACAGCAGTTGTCACAACGGTTGAGGACGTTCGTGAAGACCGAGGAAGTACATGGCCATGACAATGGTGAAGGTCCCTGATAAGTGTACTTTGTTATTCTTGCCATACAATATCTACGGGAAACTGGCGACTTCCGCGACGCCACCCATAGGGAGATTGGTAATAGTTCCTCCTTTTTAGGTCAGCTTGAATAGGAGTCGGTGGCCGGCGTTGTCTGTGTGTCTAACATCACCTCTTCTTCGAACATTATCAAAAGCTTCGTTAGAAACTTCCATCAAAGCCTTATCAGGCCGAACGAGAAAACAGCGGCCGAATTCGACACACTCTTCATCTTCTCCGGTGGGATCGTCACCGTCCCTATCGCTATCTCCAGGCCGGATCCCTGCTTAATCCTAGGGGCTCCAAACATACAGCAATTTCACTTAACTGCACTCGGTGTGGGTGGGATTCTATCATTTAGAAGAATCTTAGGAAAACTGCACTACTGACGAGCTCTAATGAGAGCGAAACTCGAGTTTAGTGCTTCTTTTCGAAAGGGGCTGGCTGGAAAGTCTGTCTGAGTGCGGAGGCTGCGAACAAATGTGAGTGATGGTCAAATTGAAAAAAAACTGAAAGCGTTCGGCAAAATCGAATCGATTGTGAACTTTAAGGAATTTGTGTTAATAGGAAAGGGAACATCACCATAGGTATAGATGTACGACTGGTTCTCATCCAGGAGAAAGAATGGTTCATGAGGCATAGCTGCAGCCTTGAGTGGCCAAGAAGGGCTAGATCATCCGGTGGCACACCGTTGTTTCGCAGAAGCGGGACCAGTCTGGATAACGCCAAAATTAAAAGGACCGGTGGTAATTTCTGCAATATCCGACTGCGCCATTCGTGGCGTTAATAGCCGTCCTCCTTGAACACCCAAGTATCCGAACCGAATACTGAGGAATTCGAGTATTATTGCGCCGTCCGCTAACGATTCAAGTTGGCATCGAGTTGCGTGTAATCTGATGTTCCAATAGATGCCTTTCTCAGTATTCAAAGGCAAGGAAGATATTGTATCTTCGAAACGGTCAGTGTGTGCAAAATCCTGGGGAACTGAACAAAGACTGTGCCCGTACAACGGAGTCGCCAACTAGGCGCTGCTTAGTAATGAGATACGAAGAAACGGAATTGAGCTCACTCTGACAAGTGGCCACTGGTTTTGTCGGGGCAAAACGACTGTTCGCGGATCGCAGATTATGTAAATTATAAGTTACTCCAGGAACTTCATAGATGGTGCAACTAGTTTTGGCACTCAGAAATTTACAGGCCTCAGACCGGGTAACAGTACGGGAAACGGTAGATGTAGCCCAAGTGAAAATAACGCTGATTAGTATGGTTTACGTAAGTTAGATAGCAGAACATAGAGCAATCTTCTAACAGTAGTCAAACAAAGCACAGCAATCTCAAAAGGACCCACACACATTAACAGTGTCAACAATCCTGCTTGCCGTTTAGCTAATACACAGGTGGCTTGTGATCTGTGATGGCAGTGAAACACATGTCCTGTTTAATGACGAGGAAGGTATTCAACAACAAGCGGCCTTAAGTGGCATAACGTGTTTGAGCTTGTTGAAGCTTCCGGGAGTAAAACGGTAAAGTTTGGACTTGGCCGTTCACTACTTGCTGCAGAGCCACGCCAACAGCTGATTGGAATGCATCGGCTCCTAAAATGAGAGCCGAACTTTTGTCTACAAGCGTGTGTCAAGGCCGTCGACTACGATAACGCGTCGTTGGTTGCGAGAAATGCAGTGTTAACTGAAGGCGGTAGAACAAAATACTCGGGTTATCCTTCAACAAATCCGGAAGAGATTTTAAAAACTCCGAACAGTGGGAGGTAAAACGATAGCTGTAATTGCCAATACCTAAAAAAGACGGAAAACTCTCTGGGATTGGGCGGTGAACAGACTTCGATGGTAGTGATTTTTTCGCGCAGCAAGACGGCGTTGCACCTTCTTCGCGGATGGTTCGGTACTCCCAAAAATCTATGATGTGCACACCAAAAATACCTCATCGGGTTTAAGGATATGCCGTACTGATCGAAAGTTCAAAAGCTGTACGGTGTGACACGTGGTGCCATGCATCTAACCTCGTTATGAGAATGTCGTTGACACAAGCGAACACAAGGTGCAGATCGCGAGGGCTTTATTCATGGACCTTTGAAAAATGTGAGCCGCATTTCACAAGCCAAATAGCATACAGACAAACTCACAGTCTAAATGGGGTAGTCATAGCTGCATTTGCTATGTCTCTTAGAGTGAAGGGGATCTGGCGGTATGCTCGAACCAAGTCAGGCTTTGGAAAGGTGGCCTTACCGTTCAAACTAAGGGGTAGTCGTGAATATGGAGAATTGGCTACATGTAGAAGGGTGACGTTATTAATAAATTACTTGCTACGGAGACGCCAGTCGCCCTGTTGGATTTTAGATACCACATGTGCGGGAGTGCCCTAGGGACCACTGGATATTTGGATAGTGTCGAATCGTGATAGAACATTGAACTCAATCCTGGTGATTCGAAGTCGCCCTGGTGCTAACAGAGGGGGTCTTGTGGTGGTAGTGTTCTTGGGTGGAAGTATGGTGCAAAACATCGTTTTGCTTGTGATAGTGTTAGGAGGCGAACTCACCAAAACAATCTAGTCAGGACATCGGTGACGGCTGATGAAATCAGTCATAATTTCAAACCATCCAGGGCTGCGGTGACGGCTGACGAAATTAGACAGCAACAAAGCACTGGGGGGCACGTCGGACCGACGAGCAGGATACGTGCAAGTGAGTGGGGTGTCACGCCAGCTCGATAAACTAACGCCTATGGAATTGGTCTTACTTGGCCACTTGGAAACGAAGTGGCCTAAACAAGCAGACAGTGACACATCAAGTAAATGGCCATATTTGGCCACTATTTCATGTTATATATTTACAGGCATTTCATTCATTTGGTCGAACTGGTTTTTGGCAATACAGCATGTTTTCCGCAACCGTGTCTATCTTGGGGAAGCCGCATAGCAGGAACCCAGGTCTAGCAGTCACGCAGTATTAGAACGTTCGGCAAAGGAGAGGCGCGCTACATCAGTGGCGACAGAGGTCAAATCGAACCCAATAATGACCATCTCCTTGGAGCAGATGCAGGCGCTCCTTCAACAGCAGCAGAAGATTCTCGAGCAGTCACAGGCGAAACTTATTGAAATGATGACGCAGAAGTTTCCGACTCAGTCATTGGGAGTTGCAAACCAGGATCATGTACCTACACTAGAATCGATGATCCAACAAGTCAGTGAATTCCATTTTGATGCTATCGGTGGAATCACGTTTGATTCTTGGTTCCATAAATATGAGGATATTTTTCGTGTGGAGATGGTACAGCTTCCCGAAGACAAAAAAAGTCAGCTATTACTGAGAAGACTAGGTACAACAGAACACGAACGATCCGGTAATTTCATCTTGCCAAAACATCCCAGAGATTTAACCTTCGAAAGAGTCACAAGGACGCTGTCACAGATTTTTGGTGAGCAATCGTCTTTGTTCAATATTCGATATTACTGTCTGAAGTTAACAAAGAATCCTGGCGATGACTGTATACAGTATGCAGCTAATGTCAATCGGGAATGCGAACGCTCCCAACTTCATAGCATGACGGACGACCAGTTCAAGTGTCTCAATTTTGTATGCGGCCTACATTCACCCCAGGACGCAGATATTCGGACCAAAATTTTGAACAAGATTGAGCAGTGCCCAGGTATGCCCTACAGTGTGTCACAACAGAATGTCAGCGACTCGTTAACCTGAAACACGACATGGCAATGATTCAGCAGGCTACTTTGTGGGGTCCTTCAAAAATGATTAATGCAGTCAGCAGCAAGAGCACGACTAAAGAAACAAGCCGCCAGCCGGCAATAAATTCAAAACCACCATCAGTATGCTGGTATTGCGAAGAATAGGGAACCTGACGGATGGGTAATCCATGGAAACTGTCAAAGCGGAGTTGTGAAATTGTTGTCTTTTAAGGTTGAACGTATTCCCTTTGGATTAATCGATGTGATCATTTCAATTACATATAAAACTTGTGTTGTCCAGAACTTTCCGACCCTTTACATTCACCACGATTCCAGAAGAGATGAGAAACTCAGTGCTAGTAATTGTGTGTTGCATATCTGCAAAGGTAAATGTCTAATAGAATGGTCCTTATAATTTTGTATGGCGGTGCATTGGGCGATATGTGGAGTATACGACAGCTGTTTAAGACTGTCTGTCACCAGTAGTTAGAATAACGCTTACCTCGGCACCAGTATCAATGAAAACATTTAGAGACATCGAACATGTAAAACAGGCGATATCAGTTTACACAAGTAGTAGCCGTCGGTATTACTGACTGGCTTGGTCGTTTCGTTCTCAGTCTGGCCAAGCTGGAAGGAACAAGGTCCAGTGCAACAGTGAGCCTAACTTCCAACCAGGTAGTGGTAAAAACAGATACTCTCATTAAACTGTCGTACGTGCGCCCCACTTTGTAAGCAGGACTATGAAGGCAATGGTGACCGTTTATCTCCTAGAATCTTATTTGAGTTGGCTGGCAGCAAAAACATCTTCAAACTGACGACGTCTTATTGAAGGTTGTCGCTGTCGCAAGACAGTTTTTATATGGGATACTTACTGGAGAGCACTAGCTAAGTCGACAGGTTTAGTCAGCGGCGTGTCCTTCTTTAAGTCAGCCAACGTGTGACGCAATTCTTTTGAGAGGTTCTGAAGCCACAACTATCGTGACACCAGTTCGTTGACAGTCTGCTTGTTTGACAACTGAGGCAATTGACGAGACAACTGTGTAAGGGCGTGATCTCCAAACTCAACGCTGGAAATAAGCTTGTGGAGATTGTCTCTTTCAGAATTTACCGTCATCTTAACAATGGCCAGTTTATTGACATTCTGAGAAATCCTAGCCGGACTCGAACAACTTACATCAGCAAATTCCGCAGTCACGATCTCACATAAATTTGAAACAACAATTGTGTACGTAACGTTGTGAGCGGATTCGCAGGAGGTCAAAAATAGCATCGATCCGTGCGAATCACAGCCAACCATGGAAATTTTGATCAGAAAAGCACTTTCTGCTGCAGTTTACTCTTGATTCAGCAAGCAAGGCAATAAGAGTGGAATTACTAGAAAAATGGCAAGGTGTTTGGGGAGAACTGTAAGGAAAAATGGACGACGGAATAAACGAATCTACAACAACATGTGTAAATTGTCTGCATACGGGTTCACCGAATTGTGGGGGACTAACCCCATATAGGGTCATGAACAAAAACGCTCAGCCCAAAGCAGTCACTGAACAACTGAGCGTGAGAAATTTCGACCCAGGCAGAGGAGTAGCACCAAGGAGATGAGAACCTCATACAAGGGGTGTATTGTTACCTCGAATCAAGTGGAACAAGAAGTGCTCATTTGTACGAGGGCAACTTATGTAAGCTTTATGTAAAAGTCAAGCAAACCATGAAATTGCGTACAATATGCTGTGGATACTTTCACCTTAAGGACACCAGTAGTTCATGTTAGCAAGAAATCGCAGACTGGATATTTGCTTTCTGCATGCGCAATTCCAATACTTTTACCCCGTTTGCCGCTGGCGCTCCCACACTTTTTTGGACGACCCACTCCACGTATTTGCAATAAAAGGTGGGAAAAAATTCTGCAACTCCATTCTGCCACCCTCATTCTTGAGTAATATTCAGTTACCTCCCCTCTGCCACCCTTATAGTAAGTCTACCAGCTGTCTCATGGAGACATCTGATGATCCCTTCACCATTGCATAAACTACGACTAGATCTGCTTGCTGATATTTATGCTGTAATATGGACATAATATAACTGAGCTGTACCTCAGCTTATGCATCTCAGTTCTCCTATTCACTGCAGTGTTGCGCGGTTAACTTTTCTTAATTGTGGGTCTCTTGAATAAAATGCTCATGCTTGCTCACAGTACTTCAGATGTGGGCGTATGAAGACAGTACAAATATATTCATACATCAGCTTTACCAATGAAGGCTGCTTTTTCATAGCCCTTATGATAGCGGAAACATTAAACCGAATGCGAGAATGGGTATTCGACCAAAATTCTTAGGCCACTCATGCACTTAACGTTTTCCAGTCTCTCGTTCCCTTGACGACGTCCCTCTGTCAATTACTCTTTCATCAATGGGTACTAAGTGGCACTTAATAGTGTTCACAGAAAGATCCCAGCCGGCTGCTGACCAATCTGCCATTTGACTACGATGTCGTTGGAGCTGGCACTCCTTCTTAAGTCAGCCGATTCGCTTGGTATCATCTTCAACAATTTCAGTCACCACGATAAATCAGTTAAACAAACAACGGAGAGCAGTGAACGCAGTCTGCGCCTTGTGGATCCCAGTAAGTCGGAAAACAACATTAAGCACAGCATCAGCTATCTCTGCTCAGAGTGTCACAATGAGTAGAAAGTTTTCAATCTACTGTCAAAGCCTCGATCATTGGATTAGTGAGGAGACTAGTGAGTATAAGCTTTTGAAGAGTTTTACCTCGAAGGGTAGACTAACAAAGTTACTTCACGTGACTGAACGCGCTGGCGAAATCCATGTCTAACATTTACCGCTGCAATTCGGTCAAGTGCTTCGTTCACTTGTCGGTGGAAGGCAGAAGATTCGTTGTACACACTCATTTGTTGAAAGGTCATGCTTTACCTTAAACAGGAATGCACGGGAAAAAAGAACTGGAGTGAGTCATACAGGGGTGCTTTTGGTGGCTTACAGACAAGCGAGAGTAGGGCTGTTGGACGTTATCGTTAAGAAGAGTTCGTCTACTCCCTTTAAAGACAGATGCGATGTTTGCTAATTTCCAACTGTTCAATACTGTTACTTCGGAAATAGACTGGGTGAACAGTAAACCAAGGGGCCGGAAAACTTACTCGGTAGCTTCACGAAGAACTTTCGAAGAAACGCCTTCTGTACAAGAGAAACAATCTCCACAGAGCCGGATCCTGTTCAGAACGGCGGAATAAATGTCCACGTTGTTCATGCTCCCGATTTCGATGGCAGAATGAACCTGCGGGAGGACGGCATGTGAGCTAAAGTATTGTTGTAAAATTCTGCAAAGGCATTGACGGATTAAGTTTCCGGGTTTTTGGGTCCTGACGGACTGAGAGGTAGAAGCGCCCCCGACTTAGCCCTATGGGTTGTCAGTGCACACCAAACCAGGACTTTCGGGTCGACAACGAGGCATTTGGTAAGCCATTGCTGACAAAAAGCTCGACCTTCTTCAATGAACGAGGTATAACGATTACGAATGAATCTGCACTTTTCCCGGCCTTTCTTCAGTTTAAATGACCAATAGCTCATCCGTGCTCATCGTATCTTCAAGATAAGTTATAGGGCACGAAAACTTAGCGGATATGACCACTTGCTATGCTTCAGGGCCGCCAGTGGTGTGGACTCATTTTCGGTTGTGGCAGTGACCCCTGTGCACAGTTTACTAACAGGACGAAAACAAATACAGTCTTCTCATGTTTGTGGGGCCGGATAGATCAGCAGCAGATCAACATTGATTTCATGAAATTTCGCACGATTCTTGGCAAATACGTTGCTGAGGCTGATGCTACAGACAAAATCAAACGGAACGACTACATGACTCTTTAGGCCTGGTAGTGCGACTATTTCAATACTACCGATTATTAGATCCTGGGTGGTAAGTATATAGTTAACACACGCGGTTTCCTGGCTATTCATCCAAAACACGAAGCTTCATGTGGGTTTGGCAAAGCCTCAGGGCTCTACACTCTCGAAGAAAAGTGTCAGTATTGAGTCCGTTGGCCCCAAGTAAAAACAGAAGAATTTACTTCGTGAAGATTAGAATAGTCCATAGAATGCAGTCAATTCTTAGGGAGGTGGAAATATCTATGTCGCCCAGAAGTAATTCGTCTCCATTCAGAATTCAATATGGCGAACCGCAAGTAATTTCCACCATCTGACGCTCCCAATTAGTTCAACGAATCGGGTGCAATACTGTTTAGGGGATAGCATTAACTAGTGAACCATCATTGCGGAATAACTGCTATCGGGCATTAACATGGACTGTCGCCCAGCTACTTCTGACCCCCGTTACCTGCACCATATCATTAAATTCTCGCTCATAATCAAGACAAGAATTAACGAACCTAGATCCAGTGTCTGTAACTGTGTGGGGTGTCTCACAACAGCAAGCTCCACGAAGCGCATGAAGCTTGTTAACCAGACTGAGGGAGTTAGTATAAATCCACTCACCGGTCACTACTTCAGGCGATGGATTGTTGGCTTCGCATTGCAAAGTGAAATTTTCAATCACAGAACTGTCAAATGAACTGAAGCAGTTTTTATTTGAGCCACTTGCGGGGAAAGCTTTTGAAGCGTCCTATCCTCTAAATGTGCGCCTAAACGATTAGGATGAATCTGACAGTACAGCTTCAGCCCTGTTTGATTCTCTTTCTGACAATATGAGATAAACATATTCCTCCTGTAATGGGACAGCGCCAACGATGAAATCGTCTATGTCATGTGAAGTTACGAAGACCATCAGAACATTCGGTCGGGTTTACACAAGTGCAGAGATGTGTTAAACTTGGACGAAATTCAGTTCAGATGCAAAGACAGGAAATCCCTGCTGATTTATACCCTGCTATTGAGACCAGGTTCCAGAGTCCCCGACGTCCCACATACGCTATTTCGAACTCTTTCACCTGCCGAGAGACTCTTCATTACTATCTTGCGCCTCCAAACACCCGCATAGTGTGCGCGTACGCAACTAAGCGCCAATTTTACTACGAAACCCATAAGAAGATAAAAGTGAGTTTTCCGTGTTGGAAGTTCTTGTGAGCATTAGTAATGCTAGTAGAGGCTCACAAACACATAATGGAGTTGAACTTCTTGTATTCGCGCATTGGTGACCGGAACCCAAAGTATTATTCCCAAGTTATTGGAGAGATAACCGCAGCCTTAATCAACGTCCCACAGTTGGATGAATTTTTACGGGCACTTTTTGGCTCAACACCCATTGCACGCATGGGTTCGGCAGACATGTTTTCCACGACAGAAAGGCTCACCTTTGACTGGAAAACAGTAGATGTGATTTTGAGCTGGCTTCATGGAAGCATACTTCTCCTCAACTGTATTTTACAAACTATCAGGTTCACTGCACAGACCTCAAATAGACAGATTGGCATCACCCCAATCTCAAAAGAAGTTGAGTTACCTGCGGCATTCTTATTTGGAGATTTACACCCACTTCGATCACAAATAATTGGGATGTAGTCTAGTTCAAGTGATTTTAGCGCCGTGAGGTTCACACTCGAAGTTTTAACAGATACATCCGAGATGAAGCACTGCTATGGGTGGTCTCTTGCTCGGTATTTTGAATGTTTGAGCATGGTTGCTCAAAAACATCAAAACAATTGGCGTGACCTAGGAAAGGCAGAGTAGATTATAAGTTTTCAGATTCGTAATTGAAGACCTCTGTAGGTATGGCTGACGTTTAAATTTCAATTAGAAAACCAGAGATAGATTTGAACTACCAGTAATCAAAGCTTGCGCATGTGCTGTTGACATCTTCAACGACTTCTGTCTTTCAATAAGCTAGTTGGCAAGTGTAGGCCAAACTGTTGCTCTGTTGCAGTCGGCTATTTGTTAACACACCCGACTGTTGTCCTATGCTCTAAAAAAACAGCAACGAACACAATACAGCACCATCATCCCTAATTTCGGCATAGCCTAAAAGCACAGTAAAATTGCGAGTTTAACAAGGTTTCAGTTACAGTGGAATCTAAAGGTGTTTTAAAGCGGTCCATAGAGGTGCAACGTGTGGCATCAGGTGGAAGGTAGTTCCAATGAGTGATAACCTCGTAAGAAAAACTTGCTATCCGAGAAAGTTTCGGGGACGGAGTTTGTAAACCTTCTTGTTATGGGCCTGTCGGTAGTTATCAGGCCATAGTACGTTCGCACTCATTCTCAACATTCAACCATGATATACCACTCCAGACATACCCGTTTAACTTGCAGTCGGGTGTTTGTTGCTCATCACACACTAAGGGATAGCTGTTAAATTTATGTAGGCCACATGAACTTCTTTTCAAGTCTGTTACCAGGGTCTGCAAGCTTCGCTCGTCCATCTGTTGTCGTCTTATGATTCATCGTTAGAAGCTGCGTGGACTGTTCCCACAGTTCATTGCTTACTTCTAACAATAATTAGGATATACGGTTTGTCGTACGCACAGAAAAGTTCTACTGTGGCCGCGAGCCGAATGATGTAAAACTTTCATTCACTTGTCAGTGGTAATCCCATTCACAGCGGTGCGTGATGGTCATGTCGTTGAAAGCTACATGAAGTCCCCTTCCAGTTCGTTCCGAACCACCTTCGCTGTATCTGAGTCATTACCAAAATGCGGACTTTAAAAGACACCGATGGAACTTGTCTTGCTAGGGACGATATCCCAATTTTGTACCAGTCAAGATGTATATTATAGGGATGCTCTCATCTTGCTCAAAACGAATGCTTGGTCAATGCATGTTTATACAGTGTTTAACGGTAGTGATTACCACTTGTTACCTAGAAAGTTAGTTAACCTGGTAGTGCCGCATTTTTTATTACCGTCAGGCTTTTTGAAACCGTCAGGTGAATGCAGTATAACGTCTTGAGTT
Source organism: Paragonimus westermani (assembly GCA_008508345.1). Classification (NCBI taxonomy): domain Eukaryota; kingdom Metazoa; phylum Platyhelminthes; class Trematoda; order Plagiorchiida; family Troglotrematidae; genus Paragonimus; species Paragonimus westermani. The sequence goes on from QNGE01004459.1 coordinate 51,367, forward strand.
CCGTGGCGCTCTTCTCGTTTCCCTAACACATTTGGTGTGTTTCGCGATCGTTGTGTTGTAGTGAGGATAGACGGTAGCACCATACTGCTCACACCACTATTCAGTAGCCGCATGGATCGAAATGATCACGGTATAAATACGGGGGACATATGGGAAGGATCGTTGGAATGCAGAGTGATATTTAATGGCTCTCTCTCATCAGCTTCTCACGTCCGGTCCGCTTCCGGTCGTCTGTGTTCCGTTCAACTCAACTGCTAGCCGCTAGTCCGACTCATTAGTGGCCAGGTGTTTGTGACCAGACCGTGTTGAATCGAAAACCTGGGCCCAGCCGGGATTCGAACCCGGGACCACTCGCACCCAAAGCGAGTATCATACCCCTAGACCACTAGGCCACTCAGTACCCACACTGACTCTTCACCCATTCCGTTGAACAATTCAATCAAACAATGGAGAACGCGTACGGTTTGGACATGCGATCATCCGAACAACTACCACGCCAAAATCAGTCAACGCAACATGAAGCGGAACCATCGAGCACTGTAGCTGTCTCGTGATTGTCTAAGTTTGACCATAGTCAGTATGATGAGCAGGACACTTTTATCTGAACAATCTGGAAAATTCACTCCATGGCACTGTCAATCGTTCCAGTCAGCAATACACTTGCCAGATAATGGTTGTCAATGAGGACAACGTGTGGTATTTCTTTCCGAACGACTCCATACCGACCGGCCACTCTGATCGCTGAGCGTTACGGGATAGACGAATGTTAGCCTATCAATTGTTGTTGCAGTGAGTCTTGAGTGATTCGCAGGGGAACTGCAGAAAATGACTGCTCGTACAATCATACAAACTCGGGTCAGCGGACTAATAAGCCGGCAGTGTGTGCACGATGGTGGCTGTGTGACTTTGACACAGGTGGAAGACGATATATGGAAAGAAGGACTGCTGCATGATTGCACAACAGACAGATGATATCGATCGAGGGCCATGGTGTCCGAAACGGTGTGGCGATGGAACCGAACGATCTGACCTGAGATGCGTGTAGGCCGCCGTACGAACGAGCACGACTGTGTTTACACCGGTGTGCTGGCTTCGCTCGCTAACCCGATTCAGTTAGAGGGCCTGTTTTTGGTAATCCTTATCGGTTGCAAATCGCATGAAATGGTTTGCACTGAGGATTCCCTTGTTCGCTCCTCACTTGCCGTACCATCGATAGATGCATCGGTGGGACAGACAGATGGCTGGAGAACTGGACCAACGATTATGAACCAAAGTGTCTGGGCCACTCACACAATCCACACGATATACAATGTGTGCCAGTCAATCGAGGCTCGCCTTAATCGAGCGCCAGATACTGAGCTCCACTAAGCAACCACAAAGCGAAGTGACTATTATATCGGTCCCAGTGATCATGATGCGCAATCGAGTTGCACCGCTCCAGATCATTTAGGCCCGATTAGTTATTCGACAAGAGGCGACTGCACGCACTCAAAGCGATTCACCAGTTACCTTACACTGACCAAGTGCAAGTGAATTGCAAATAACCATTGGTGATTATGATTTTGTCTGTCGGTCAGAATCCCCGTACATTCTGCTGATGCAGCATTCTTACTGTCCACAAACTATGAATAATAACAACACAATCATCATTTATTGTCATGTTGTGAACAGCAGATCAGATGCATGTCAGTTCGACACCGACTGGTTCAATCTCGCTTTCGGAAGTCGAAATAACCGTATGCTAACGTCTTTACATAGCACATATCAGTGTGATCATCAGCCAACCTGGAACATATCAACTTTGACTTCACCAATCAAAACCGTACCTCATGACGTTCGACCGACACTATCAGTCGAGACGAGGCGATCTGCGATCTGCGACCTGACTGGTCTGGATTGTGAATACAATACTTTTTTAGTGAGGATGGACGGTCGCACCATACTGCTCACACCACTATTCAGTAGCCGCATTGATCGAAATGATCGCGGTATAAATACGGAGGACATATGGGGAGGATCGTTGGAAGGCAGAATGACATATAATGGCTGTCGCCACATGACGGAACTGAGAGATGTTGTCCAAAGCGACTGGCGCGTCCTCAGAAGAGTGCGGTGTGCAAATGAGTGTTTCTGTTCCTAGTCCCGTTGAGAGGCTTAATTAGTGTATTGGTTTTTCCAATAAAACAACCTTTGTGTCGTCCGCCTTCTGGATTCACAACAGTGACAACCAGTTTATTGGTTCTCACCGATGTAAGGATGCGTCGATTTAGTTGTTTACGATGGATTACACACCCTCATATGATGCTGTATTTAATCGATTTGTTCTGCTTAGTATGTATCATTCAATCCATGATTATTAGTGGCCATGCCTGTCAGTGTACTTTGGTGAGTTTCAAATAAATTAGACATGCCGGTCATTCCAATAAAACAGATGTAAGTTATTTTCAGTTCATAGACAGCAACAATATAGGTTCAATTGAATCAATGTGTATAGGGTGGACGATCGTTCAGTTCAAGTCATGGTAAATATAAAGGGGTGAAGTGTTTGGAAAATTTCCCGAAGGATAACTTCAGTGCAATTCCATGTCATCGCCCTTACTAATTATCTGGTCAGCTTGCCGGCAGAGCAATACCATCCATGCTATAAAAAATGTCCTGCAGCGTCTGGACACTGTTAACTTCATTGTGGTTTAGCTAATTGTAGGGTGTTAGACTCTCGGACTTTTCTAGCCGTTAGCTATGCATTGCCAGGTTATCGTTTACTGACCAATCACAATTTGGGGTTTTGTGTCTTCCGTCATCCCCGTGAAATCAGTTCCGAATTTTTCCGTGTCACTAACAATAAATGCTGACCGGATCCTTTGATGGTCGTTGTTTATCATTTTCTCCTCACTTTCCGATAAGACCGTGCTATTCATTCCAGATAATACCTCAGAAACATTTCTCTCCATAAAATCTCGAGGATATGTGAACTATATTCTTGGTTCTGCGCATGTCCAACTTTATCGCGAACTCCACATTCTTTCTCTTCAATTTGACACCTTTGCCTTACGATTTTTACGTCTATCGAGTTGTGTTCTGCTTAGAATTATTTGTTCTGGTCTCACTCGATCGAGCATGCCTCCACGGATGGGTCGAGAAATATGCGTTAAAGTTACTACGATATTTAAGTCCCGGAACCTTCCTTTGTTAGGATACACAAGACGCAACATTATATAAAAAACCAGATGTCCCACTTTTGTGATGAGACATCAAAACTTTACAGTTCGCCGTATTCACCGGTACTTTACTAAAAAAATAATAGAGTTAGAAAGCGTAACGATGTCTGACAGTGGACAAGACTTATCTGCTTGGTCTTGAGTGACCTCAAAATTTTGTCACCTGCTCCCAGCCAAACTTTTGGGGATAAAAACTGACGGCGCTTTGTAAACATACGTGTTGGACGACAACGACTAGCAAATAGACCGTTGCAGCACCCCAAAAAGGGCGCTCCGGGACGTTGAGTATTTGCCATTAACATGGACAACAAGGGCGTACCCTTCGCGCGGCGTTCTCTACGTGCGCAGCGGACTCCTCCTGTGGAGGAATGGAACGTTCTGGCGACTTGAACGGTATGCGTTCTTTACTATAGTCGATCGAAAAACCTGAACAATAAACATTGGTTCATAATGTAGACGTTTCGGGGAAATCAGATGCTGACAGAACGTGGCAGAAAAGGATGCGCGATGAACCAGCAAGCAAGAAATCGAAATTTAGTATCACTTTAGGTGGTTGAACAGACGGGAAAGCATAAACGTGCATCCAAACAATGGCGGTGTTTTTGGCCATCAAAATTATTTGCACTGCAGTTGGAACATGTGGTAAACCAAGATTGTCTTCACTCTCTGAACGCCGTACAACTGCAAGCTGGGAAGCACTATGCTGTGTTCTACCATTTTGAAGGCTTCAGAGCGGTGCAGCAACCTAATGGTCAGTCGATCTCTTGGCTGTCATTTGAGTGCCATCTGAGATTGCGGTGAATCAATCAGGTAAAAATAAGAGCGTTAACATCTGACACAATGCCTAGCCACCGAATTGTCCAATACAGGCAATTCCGGGGTCGTTTCCACTACTCTACCGCTTCCACATCCTGGTAAAGCAGCTTCTGTTCACCACTTCTTTGTGTGGACGGTGCCAACCAATAAGAACGAGTGACAGGACGCAAGCCAATCAAAGTCAAGGAAGTTATTTTTCTCTCATATATATTGATTCGCATTAAAACATTATTGAGATTCAGTCTGTCGTGTAGTGAATACACCGTTCGTGATAGCACCACTTGGCTTCTTCTACATGATGACAGAGGTGAAAGACCAGGATCTGCCAAAGATGACGTCCGTTGGAGGTCTGAACATAGTACCACCAGCCCCACTGTAGTTGAACGAAGACGATGATCTTGCCAGCCGATGGAAGACATGGAAGCAGAAGTATGAGGACTTCCGTAAGCTATCTCGTTTGGCGACTACTGAGAAAGAATATCAACTCGCCATATTTCGGCACGCAGTCGAAGACGAGGCAGTGAGACTGATGAATACATTTTCATTCGAGCCGGAAGAAGACGCCGGTGATTGGGAGGTGATGATGAGGAAGCTAGAACAGTTTTGCTTGGGCCAAATGAACGATACGTTTGAACGCTACAAATTTAACAGCCGCACACAGGGACCAAGCGAATCAATGAATCACTTCATTCAAGCGCTGATGTCTATGTCCGAGTCATGCGGTTTCTGCAAATGTATGCAGGACAAGTTGATCAAAGATAGGTTGATCATTGGGATGAACGATGCCAACATCACCAAACGTTTGCTGAAAGACCCGAAATTGAGTTTGAAGCAATGCATAGATATTTGCCGCAGTGAGGAGGCAGCCGACAAAAAGGCAGAAGCCCTCAGAACTCACTCGACAGAAGAAATCCACCGGATCAACGCAGAATACAACCGGAATCTGAAAGGATGCTCCTTCTGCGGAAGACGTCATGGTGCGCTAAAGGAACAATGCCCGGCATGGAAGAGAAGGTGTGCAAAATGTGGAAAAGCCAACCACTTCGCGAACTGCTGCAAGAGCACTTCGATAAATTCCAACCGAGCACCATACTCCCCGACCATCAGTGCTGTGAAGATGGAAGAACAACATCCAGGAGTACGATCGGCGGAAATCGAACTCGATGGAAAAAGGATCAACTTCCAGTTGGATTCGGGAGCAGGTGTCAGTCTCGTTCCACGATCTTGCATTCCCACGGTGCCGCTGAGCGCCACGAACTTAACGCTTCGCATGTGGAACCGGACTGCTGTGAAACCTGCAGGAAAGTTTACAGCAACCCTCCGCAACCCAGCCAACGGAAAGCAGATCCAACAAGTGATTTTCGTGGTCGAGGAAGATTTCCTGCCACTTCTGGGAGTCGAGGCTATTGAAGCGCTCGATCTGGTAACGTTCCACTGTATCAATGCTATAACTACTGAATTATCACATATTTGCGAAAAGTATCAGGGCGTTTTTGATGGCTCCTTGGGAAGTTTCCCGGGCATTTGCAAGCTATCAATAGACCCAACCGTACGACCAATCGTGTTACCTATGCGTCGCCTACCGTTTGCGATAAAGGATAGTTTCGAAAAAGAGATTTCGCGTTTGGAGAATCTGGGAGTGATCAGGCGTGTGGAAGTACCTACTGACTGGGTAAGCCAAGTTACCGTTGTTACTAAAAAGTCTGGTGAATTGCGCGTCTGCATCGACCCAAAGCCACTGAATGCAGCTTTGAGGAGAGAACACTATAGACTTCCATTATTAGAGGATATTCTTCCGTGTTTAGCTGGCGCAGGTTACTTTACGAAGGTTGATTTATCAGCCGCTTTTTGGCACGTAAAACTTGATGAAGAATCCAGCTTTCTCACCACCTTTGGAACTCCGTTTGGTCGATACCGCTGGCTTCGACTTCCATTTGGTTTAAAAGTTTCGAGCGAAATTTTCCAAAAGCGCCTCATTCAATCCGTAGAAAACCTCACTGGTGTTGTGTGCATAGCGGATGACGTTTTGATACACGGTCGGACTAAGGCAGAGCACGACCAAAACTTAGAAAGATTCCTTGCTAGGTGCCAACAACTAGATATCAAGCTCAAAAAAGAAAAGATTGAATACTGCGCGACTGAAGTAATTTTTCATGGGCATTTATTAACAAAGGACGGACTCAAGCCAGATCCAGCTAAGGTAGAGGCGATTAGAGATATGCCGCCACCAACCGACGTGAAAGATGTATCGCGTTTCAACGGCATGATCAACTATCTGAGCAGATTCTTGCCTCGTTTAGCTCAAATAATGCAGCCTATTAGGCAACTTACACACAAAAACACTGTATGGACGTGGGGCGACCCACAGGAACAGGCGTGGCTGAAGGTGAAGCAACTGATCATGAAAGCACCAGTTTTACGCTATTACGACCCACGACTGCCGTTAGTCGTCCAGTGCGATAGCAGCCAGAGTGGTATCGGAGCCGTGTTGCTACAGAATGGACAACCTCTGGATTTTCGCAGCCGAAAAATGATCGATGCCGAGACCCGGTATGCACAAATCGAGAAAGAACTACTAGCAGTTGTGTTCGCCATGGAAAAGTTTAATGACTACACTTTTGGAAGGAAGACGACAGTTCAAACCGACCACAAACCGTTGACCACCATTGTTAATAAGCCGTTAGACAAGGCTCCGCGCCGTTTACAGTCTATGCTGGTACATCTACAGAAGTATGATTGTGATATAATTTACACCCCAGGAAAGGATATGGTACTAGCCGATACGTTATCGAGAGCACCCGTACCTACATGCGAAGACAAAGGGGCAGAATTCGATCAGGTCCATCTCACACTGGCCGAACCAGACGAGCGGATGTCACGAATACGTGAAACCTTCGCAGAGGACGAAGAAATGCAAAAACTCATGCAACAAATCCGAGAAGGTTGGCCGGATAATACCCGATCTGTGGAAGAAATAATCCGCCCGTACTTCAAGGTTCGAGATGAGTTGACTACAGAAGACGGACTGATTTTCCGTGGGAACCGCCTTGTGATCCCCAGACCGGCAAGGAGAGCAACACTGCAGGAACTACACCGTTCCCATTTGGGCATCAACGGATGCATAAGGCGTGGGAAGGAAACTGTTTACTGGCCTGGGAGTACGAGTCAAGTTAAAGATTTCGTGTCCAACTGCGATGTCTGTAATCAACACGGTAGTCGTCAACCGAAGGAACCTATGCACCGTCGCACCGTACCACATCGACCATGGCAACATGTGGCAGCTGATTTGTTTTCACATGCAGATAAGACGTACCTCCTAGTCACCGACTACTTCAGCGATTTCTTCGAAGTCGAAAAGCTTAACACAACCTCATCGGAAGAAGTGATCAACAAACTGAAAAGTCAGTTCGCACGATACGGGATTCCAGAACGCGTCAGATCAGATGGTGGTCCACAGTTCGCATCTCATCAATTTGCAGACTTCGCTAATAAATGGCGTTTTGCACACGAGATTTCCAGTCCTTATCACAGTCAGTCTAATGGAAAAGCAGAATCAGCCGTCAAAGAAGCAAAGAAAATAATGAAGAAATGCCTTGCAGCCAAAGAAGATCCGTACTTGGCCCTGCTAGAGCACAGAAACACACCGTCTGCCGATATAGAACTGAGTCCCGTACAAAGACTTTTCGGGCGACGAACGAAAACCAGGATACCTTTGGTTGAAAACGCTTTAGATCCACATCAAACCCCATGGACGGTAACACGACAACGTTTGAAAAAACGCATGGAAAGGGAAGCACTGATATACGACAGAGGGTCGCGGGAATTACCACAACTGGCAGAAGGTGATTCAGTTTGGATACAACCACTTGGGGCAGGAACAAACACCTGGCAAAAAGGAACAGTTGTTAGAGGAGCAGGCGAACGATCGTACGAAGTACTAAGTACTAATCAAGGACTACTGCGAAGAAACAGGGTGCACTTGCGTAAAGGATCCACGTCGACACTGGACAATAGTTCTAGCCTAATCGAGAACAATTGGGAACATGAATTCGTATTGAGAAACCGGAAGATCCCTAGAGTTATTTAAAAAACAACGAAGAATGTGTGTAGAGTGACAGGACGCAAGCCAATCAAAGTGAATGAAGTTATTTTTCTCTCATATATATTGATTCGCATTAAAACATTATTGAGATTCAGTCTGTCGTGTAGTGAATACACCGTTCTTGATATCACCACTTGACTTCTACACTTTGCTTACCTGCTTTTAGTTGGCCTCACAGAATCGGAATCCGTTCTTCTGCTATCCGGTGGACCCGTCCTAGCCTAGGTGGCTAAGGGGAATCCATCAAGGCCTCCTTCCCATCCGCTTGTGGCGGCTGCGTTTGATCCAGGTTCAACCACTGAAGATCCATGATACGTTTTAGTCATTGCAGACCAATATGCCTCTAACTCCACACCTTCCAAGAGCGTAGACAACGCAGTAGATAATAGCTTGGTTCTTATTTTTAAATCAAGGATCGACCATGAATGCCTTTCACGACGCTCGAAAACGCAATTAACCTTCACCATCAAAGTTCACAAATCGCGATCCACAGACGATCCTTGACGTAGATCGCTACTCGAGTAACGGATATCTTTGCAGATATTTACACTACTTTCGTTAAGGCGGATTCTAGGTGCAGGCATAACACCTTTCAGGGAATGCCAAAAATGAAATAGTCTTGAATGTGTCAATACCCAAACCAGATTTGAATGCGGTCACCGCGAAAGTCGTGACCAGTCGCGGAAGCCCATTATCGGCAAACGAAATCATTTGCATTATCCAGGTGAAGGCAGAATTGGGTCCATAGTACTTTGGCATCTTAGAAAGCGACCATCTGTGCGGTATTCAGCTTCCACATCGTCTTCATCATCTTGAAAAGCAACCGTTAGCAATTTGGCCAAATATAAGTTTATTAGGGTCGGGGATAGGACAAAAATCAGCTTGACGTCAGTGACAATGCCCAAGTCCTCAACAGTCGACCCACCCGACTATACCTTTTTCGTCATACCCACGTAACATTCTAACTGGGTTGTTAAAATCACTCGAAAATCAACCACCGCTCACAATACCTCACGACAGACAAAATGAAAAGCCGTGACGGCATTCAGTGGCTGGTTGCGCTCACATTTTCCCTGGATACGTGGGCCGTATTGTGACTCAGTCTACATCCACATTCTTCCTGGGGAACATGAATCTCAAAAATTTTAACAATGAGCCGGTGCAATGAGAACGTTACTGAAAACCTTCCAATACAGATAAGTAGACTGAATCTCCGACAACTGTCGATGATTTGCATGCTATCGTTATCTTTATACAGAGGTACGATCAGGGCACCAGTGAACGTTTGGGGGACTTCCTACTGCTTCCAGATGGAAGAACTAGTTGGAGCGAAGCATGTTCTGGAACTAGTATGCCATTCTTTGAGACTTCCACTGACAATCCGTTTTCAATTGCAACCTTTCCATCTCGCGACCGTTTGGGCGCATTTTGAAACTCTGGTAAACCCAGGGGGTTAGGACAACTGACATGTTAATGTCCTGTGGCAGGTTATTTGCTGTCACTCTGTTGATGTTGGCCGATCCGTTTGGTCGGTTACCAAAGTGCTCGCGCCGGACTTCGCGATGTCGTCCCATTGAGTGCACAAATACCAGAATCCACGTTAACCATTACATTAGTGAACGGGGTGAATGGACCAAAAATCGCTTTCAGCAAACCGTGGTACATGCGCCTTCTGCAGTCACCATGGGTCTGTAGCCCTCGTCTCGCTCTCTCACGCGTCCTA